>MU227202.1:101767-120342 GCA_018584345.1 Thuja plicata | reverse complement strand
AATATGAAGACCTTAAGCCCATGTCTCTCCCATGCCTTATTAATGCCTTAGGCATTAATAGCTCTTACATATTCATTTATTGGGCCTCCTGATTCATAAATGAACCTTGTCCCCCTCTCTCTCTCCCTTTCTTCTATAAATAGAAACCTGTTTTGAGAGCAAATAAGCCTTCATCTAAGAATAGAAATACATTGTTATGCTGCTAGATTATCTCTAGAATTATATTCCATTTCATCTCATGCTAGTTTACCATTGCTATTTCATCTTTTATAGTTAAAATGCATGCTTTTTCCATCATTTAGCTTATTTTTAATCAAAATCCTTCATGCTAGGTTGTATTAGTCACTGATTCAATAGCATATTCTGAGGGCTGATATGTTGTTAATCACACTCCTCCTAGTTAGCAGGAAATAAGTCAATTTTAGTGGGTTCTTTATGTTTTTCATGTTTTCACTAACCCCTTTGATGCTAATATAATGACTTATTGAGTGTTTGTGTTGATTCTGACAGGTACCCATTTACACACGCACAGGAATGATGTACTGAGAGGGGAGGGGTGAATCAGTACCTCTAAAACTTTTTATGTGGTTGGCCCATTAACCTTTGTGTCATCAGATTTATATATACCTATCTATCTGTTCATCTTTGCTTTTGTATGTGAAGTCATAATATAAGTTCTTTACATGTATACACATTTAAGAAACATACATGAAAGTAAATAACACATGACACATTATATGATATCGTGGAAAACTCCTGTTAGGAAGTAAAAACTGCGGTGGGGGTGTCTACCCACAAAACTTCACTATCTATAGATAAGAAGGGAGTCGGTAAAGGCTTAAAATTGATCACTTCTGATGATCTACTCTGTTAGGAGTATTAGAGTGGAGAACTGTTAGGATATACTTTGTTTGAAGCATTAGAAACATTGTTAGGTGTGCACTCTGTTAAGAGATTTATCAAAGAACGGTTAAGTCCACCTTCTACAAAATGATTTCTGTTGTGACACACTTGTTAGAATGTAACTACAATATAAATGTTGATCTGATAGTGAATACAATCTCTAATTGCTGATAACAGATCCTGTATAGCTTACAATGTATATGTAATCACCTTGAGTGATTGAGTAATACCTTGTCTCTACTCGTTGATAGCCTTCTTGTGTTCTTGATAACTAGTTTGATATGTTTCTGAACTTTGCATGAATTCTCTTCTTCAGCTTAGATGCTCTCCTTGGCTACTATCATTTTTCAAATGATTACAAGTCACTCAAATTATGAATGATGGAACATCTATTTATACTAGTTTCTAGCTCTATTCTTGATTCACGCTTTTCAAATTAACTCTAGATCCAAGTTTTACAACTTTACCTTGATCTTTAGTTAGATATGTTTTAGATCCGTTAGGATGCTTTAAAACATTCAATATGCTTGCTTGACCTTCAAGTAAGTATTTAAAACAATTAAAAACTCTATAAATAGAATTACATTGCATTATCTGACGTGTAAAGTCAGATCCACTTTTTGCGGGTTCTATAACTGACTGTCAGTTCTGATGGTCGGGCTGCTCTGTTAGTCTGTCAGTTTTGTCCTCCGTCGATGTTCCTTAATTGAACTATTTGTTGGGTATGCCTTTTCTGCTCCGTCGGCGATGTTCTAAAAACTATATCATCGATTATGCTTGTCGTCGGTCTTACTCTTGTCATTGTTTGTCGGGCACGTCTATACTTAACATTTTTACGATAGACATTTTGTCTTTTCGGGTATGCTTGTTGTCTGCCGGTTATGCTTATACTGATGACATTCATCATGTTTTTCCATTTAAGTATACTAATGGAAAAGCTTAATGTCATCATTCACATGTTGTTCAAAAGCATTTTTGTTTTGTATTGTGATTGACAATAGTCATTTTGGAATCTGATTTGAGATGTTGTCTACATTAGTATGTTTCTTTTTATTGTAATTATAATTAGTATGAATGAACAAAATAATCAACTAAACAAAATGATATGTTGGAATGACAGTACAATATTTGTCGATATAACATCGATGACTTCGTTTAATGTGCCTATGTGTCAATGTAGTGTTGGCCCTTGCATGTTGAAGAGGTCATGCACAACAAGTAATCCTGGGAATCAATTTGGGGTTGCCCAAATAGGAAAAAGGTTGTTAATGAAATTATATTTTATGTTTAAAAATAATGTGACAACTAATCATTTTAGGAAGAACTGATGGAGATTTGGTATTGCAGGTAAATAGTGGATGTCAATACCTGTAGTGGGTCTATGAAACCACATTTACATCTACCCCATCTACATCTATACCTGATGTAGGAAATGAGTGCAACTTGAGGAAACCACATTTACATCTACCACACACACACACACACACACACACACACACACACACACACAGATTTCCTTTCAACTACTCCATTTTGTTGTGGAGTTCTAGGTGTGGAAAATTGCCTCCTAATTTTATGTTCTTCACAAAATTATCAAACTCATGAAGTAAATTCTCCACCTTTATCATATCTTAAATAGTTTATTCAAGCATCTTTATGATTCTCAACTAAATTCTTAAATGTCTTAAACCTATCTAATGCCTAGAATTTTTCTCTTAAGAAAGTGACCTAAGTCATCCTGGAATAATTATAAATTTGTAACATGAAATGCCTTTCACTATTCAATCCTCTTATCCTTGTGGGGTATGCATAGATCTATATGTATCATCTCCAAAGGTCTTGCAACCAAGAATTCCTTATTCTTGAGTTTGTTTATGGTTTTCTTTCCCATCTGACATTCTTTGCATATAGTGTAAGAAGGCTTGATGATTTTGGGTTGATCTCTCACCACCTTGGAAGAACTAATATTCACCATATTTTCAGAGTTAATATGGCTCTATTGATACCTGAATGTTATTTCTAAACATCCTTTTCCCTCATCATGATCCGATGATAACCTGACCTCAAGTCTATATTAGTAAAGTAGCAGGCTCCATGTAACTCATCAATGAGGTCATCTATCCACGGAATAGGGTACCTATTTTTATTGTCTTTTTATTCAAATCCCTGTAGTTAATACACATCCACATAGTCTCATATTTTTTCTTCACTAAAACCATAATGGATGCAAATGGGCTCTTGTTAGGCCTAATGTGACCCATCTCCAACAACTCCTTCATTTCTTTCTCGATCTCATCCTTTTATTTCTTTGAATGTCTATAAAAAGTTGTGATCACTGGTTTTTCCCCCTCCTCTAGTTATATTACATGCTCAATTCCTCTTCCAGGTGGGACTCCATGTGGAATGTTATCAAACACCTTAGTGTTCCTGGATATGACCTCCTGAACATGAGGGTGATAACTCTTAATTTTCTTCTCTGAAACTGCAGGCATAATAAGACACTATGCTACCTAATCCACCTCATCGTGTCTGAACAATCACTCCATCCTCCTAAGTGAGACCACCCTGAGTCCACTATTTGATAAGCCTCTGAGTACCACTTTCCTACATTGGTGTTCAAACTGCATCTCCATTTTCTCCAAATTAAAAGTGAACTCGATTAGTGAATTCATCTAGGTCATGTCGAGAATAACATCATAATCTCCCATATCGACTAAATAAAAATAACCCACCATGTCATAATCTCCCATCCACATGTGAAGATAAAAATAACGTGAGTACTTTGTAGCTTATGCCCACTGGCCATAATGAATCTGAATCCCTCATGCCCCTCTATCTAAAGCCCTTTCCTCTTAACCAAACTCTCAGAGATAAAATTATGAGTATCACTCGTGTCAATTAATGTAACAAATTGCTTCCCCTGTATCATACTCCTCACCTTAAAAGTTATTTCCTGCTTAGTACCAATAATTCATGCAAAAAAAATTAACCACCTAACTCCTCACTTGTTGTATTTTCCTCATCGTTTCCCTCAGAATCATATTGTTTTCCTGTATCCTTTGATGTTGACTCCTCAGTTGAAAAAATACTCAATCTGTATTGCTTTTACTTTGACTGAACAATTGTGTTAAGGATCCCAAGGCTCTATACAATGGAAACATAGTTTCCTCCTTCTAAGATCATTTAACTGCTTATTGTTCAAATGGTTCAAATATTTCTTTAGCTGATGAGAGTCCTTCTAGAAAGGGTTTTTATCTTTCTTCTTCTTTGATGGAAAATCCCTCATATAAAATTTATCCTCTGATGACGAAGGTTCCATATCCCTTGCCTTTTTGTAGGCTTCCTCTTTTGTGAGATGTCTATCACCAAAATTGAAATCCTCTAAAACTTTGATATAAATGTATTGACTAAACCCCACTACTTAAGCTAAGCTAGCTCCTTGAAGTGCAATTCAGGATCCTTTTTTATCAAAATCCTTAGTCAAGCTCTCAACAAACTCAACAAATGAGGTGATCTAGTGTAATGTCCCCAATTTAGCAGGTTCCAGTTTGGTCTTTGTTTGGCTCAGATTGGACTTTGTTTGGGCTCAGTTTCATATACTTACTATGTATAATAAGTTTGAGGTTGATTGAGAAGGACCCTTTCTATTTTTGGAAAGTGCATTTGGTCACGTGGGGAAATATTAGGTGTGACTCCTGTTTCAGACGACATATTTAAAGGATAAGTATTTTGGGAGTTATTATTATTTTAGTGGCCAAATTATTATTTAATCATTAATCCACATGGAATATAATCCTAAGTCTTAAAAGCAATGCTTTTAAGTGAAAGGTGTGTTGAAGAAGCCTTTTAATTGAAAAGTGTCTTCATGAGGCTTTTAACATTGGAGTTATTTATTATTAATTAAAAGTTTTCAATTATGAAAAAAAAAAGTTTTTTAAGGGAACTGTAACCCTTTACAGTCAAGCAATTATCATTATTATTAATTAAAAGTTATTAAATGAATACTTCTAATTTAAAAATGTATTGATGAAGGCTCTTTAGTGAAAATTCTGTGAGAGAAGCTATTCTCTTTTGGTGTCTTGAAGAAGATATTTTTTATTATTATAAAAGCAATGCTTGTGCCAAAAAGCAAATCATTCTATTGTGCATTTGTTTTTTGTTGATTTGGGCGAAGTGAAGAAACAAGGGTTTGAATAATTTTAGCATGGTGGAATTGTAAATTCTACACAGGCTTCAACACTTTGAATTGGTGAAATATCTAACTAATTGTGCAATCTGGCAATGACTTTATAGAGAAGTCGTGTTTGAGCTTAATTGGTGAATTTTTGAAGATTTTGGATGAGGGTTTGAGCATGTGTTTGAAGGTTTATCAACTGCAGATTGTAAAGATATTATGGGCACAATTATAAATCAGATTACAAACATTTATTTATTTAATAATTTATATGTTGTTATTTTTATCCTTTGAGAGGGTTTCCAGACATGTATTACCTATGAGTTCATTAATTTTAACTCCTAGATTTTCTGGTTATTATTGTTTTCAATAATAGGGGTTATTTAATGAACTAGGTTGTCAATATATTGTGAAAATTCTGAGTATTCAAGTTGGTATAAAAATATGGATTTTCAGTTGTGTATTTTCAATGCAATTTCAGATTTGAGTTGGAAAATTATTATTGCAATATATTTTATTTGTTGCATTATATTGTCATATCAAAAATTGAAAATATACCACATTTATTCATCAAAACAAATAACCAAAATTGAAATAATTCAGTGCTTGTCAGAGTTAGAACCAGAGAGGGTTCCTACAGTGGTATCAGAGTAGTTTCCTGCCATCCTATGGGGTGGAATTTATTGGGCTTACTTGTTTGACTTGAGTGATCATCAGTCTTTCTTTAATTGCAGTCATGGACATATACAAGATATCTATAAATCATGGAAACAAGTTAGACAATTTATCTGAGTTAAGAAAGCAAACAAATACTTTAGTTAAGGATATAGAGAAACAAAGGCAAACACTGGAAAGATTAAATGCACCACATTTAGATCCTGCAACTGTCGAGAAAACAACAAGCTACTTGGTTTCTTTTTTCAATGGGTCCTCTTTAGAGGGAAGATATGAGGAGAGACATGAGTTTTTTATAGGTGAGACATCCATAAATCTCCATGTTGAGTTTTCAGTAGTCGCAGATTATGGTGGAGATGTTCTTGTGCTTAGTGGATCAACCACTAGTCCTATTTGCACACCTGAGGGTAGAGGGGTTTTACAGGGATGTGTGGATGCGCTTATCTTGTTGGAAAATAGTGGTACCTAGTTTCATCATCTTGAGCCTACCTAAGTTAGTGACAGGGATCAGGATGGTGATATGTCCACTGCCATTGATGTCAGTTTTACATCAATTGGTAGTAGTATCAATGATACAGTATCTGATTTTTTGGACAATAGTTCTTTATGTGAGCTTGTCGCTAATGTCATGGATAGTGTGTGAGTAGAGGATGTTGTAGATATCATGATGGATTTTGACACCTTGGATGATGGTGCTATTTTTGAGGACTGCGAGCAGTATTTGAGCTCTGATAGCTCTGATGTTTATGACAGTTGTCACAATGTGGAGTCAGTATAGGAGACTGTAGTATTTTCCTATACTAAGGATGTGAGCATGGAGCTACCCAGTGATGACACTCAGGATTGGAGCGTTACATATGAGTCAGGTGACATAGATTCATGCCACAGTGTAGATGATTCTTGGGATGACATGGAGTCATGTATGTGGCCAAAGATAATAGAGGGGTCTTAGATAGATGATGTTGATACTAGCATAGTGGATACCTCTGATGTTTGGTATTTTTATATCATATATTGGGTGTTGACTCAACATTGTCATCCAGTGGTGGTGGGTCCCAGGATCCATTTTTAACATGGAATCATGAATGAGGATGGGGAAGCATATGAGTGGTAGGAGTTTGTTTTATCCAGGGCTTCCACTCCTATATTTGAGGTGTTTGTAGAGGTACCCAGTATTGACACCTTATTGGTGGACATGTGCGAGGTTGATAACGCACATGAGGAGAGTGATTATGAGGTTACTTCCTCAGTGACTCATGATGATGACTCTACCTATAATGAGTCATGCTCAATTTATTAGACCCTGGGGGAGGACTCTAAGTTTTTAGTGAGTGAGGATGGGTCCAAGGATGTAGATTGTCATGTGGTTGTAGAGGACAAGGTAGCTGAGGATTATGATGAGTCAGATTTAGCAATAACTTCCTGGGGGGTAGATGAGGATGAGTCTGATGTCAGTACTAATTTTGTAGATGTCTTCTTGGATGAAAGTACATAGAGATATGGTGATCTTGAGGGGAGTTTGTTTGATACAACTTCCTTCCATAGTGTGGACACTGCAATTGAGATTGTACATAGGAGACCCGTTGTGCAGAGTCATTAATTGACTAGCCAGTTGAGAGTCGGTGAGAGAGACATTACTTCTACTCTCAAGAATTTTGATACCGCTCATTAGATATTGGTTGTTTATGGTTGGGGTTCTCCTATGATAGATGAGAATGGTGGTAGCTATGTTTCCCTGACAAAGATTCATTCCTTACGGGAGAATATCAAGATTTTGAGACAAAATTATTTATAGTTGGTAGCCGACCGAGATCACCTAGTTGAGTGGGGGAGTACGACATATGAGGCACTGATTGATAGAGAGGAGGAGGTGAGTGAGCTTACTCAAGAGATCACAGTGATTTCTGAGGATTTAGAGGGCACTCAGTTGGCTCTCCAAGGGTTGCAGGGATGTTTAGCAGAGGTAACTATGGAGTTGGAGTGGATTCAATCTTTGCCAACCATAGATCTAGTTCAGTTGTATGTAGTAGTGGTTGGTCATGAGTCAGCTTTGACAATTAGTAGTAATGGATGTGTTGGAGACATTGTTACATCTATCCTTGAGAGAAATGTAGTACATACAATTGAGGTGTGTGATTTAGTGGGGGACAACAAAGAGAGATTTTCGATATCAAGTTCTCTAGTTGTTAGCACGATGACAAATGATACATAACAGGTTGTTGAGAGTCCTGAGGTAGAAGGAGTGGATTCATTAGAGAGTTGTGTGCCAATTTTTGACACTACTCCCTTTTATTCACATGATAGGGACATGGCATCATCTGGTTTGGGGACTAGTTCTCTTGATGATTTGTTTCCTTATGTTGGAAGCAAACCTATTCCTTCATGTCAAACAAATGATCATGATAGGAAGTTGGTAGTGCCATAGTTTCTGAGGGATTATTTTTGGATTATAAGGGAGTAGGTTGATGTTGCTTCTTATAATTTCTACTACATGAAGTCATTTATAGATTACTTACTTGAGAGTGTGGTTTTGCACGAGGAACCCTTCAGGCCTTCTGAGGGTACACTCATCCGGGGTTCTCATGGTATTCATTTGTTAGTGGGGAAGATTGTAGATACCTTGACTACCATGCTTACTCGGGACTATACCCAACCAACTTTTGTGAGTCAGATACTGGAGCCCTCTCTTGACTCTCAATTGGTTTTGATAAACATCTGATAGAGGTTGGAGTATTTCATAATGATTACACAGTGAGGAGTGCTTATCACTTCACTTTTGACTCACCGGTTGAGGACTTGTTTGCACGTTAGTGTGGGTTTTCTCCAAGGTTATATCTATTAGAAATAAGATGAGTAACTAAGAGGGAGTGTTAGGAATACCATTCCACAAGAAAAATGAGAGGGGGGGTGAATTAGTTGTAGTATAAATTATTAAACTTTAAACTTTATAAACCAAATCTGCAAATGTAAATGATAACACAGTATATGCCAAGACCATAATACAATATTTGTTATCGAGGAAACCCTGTAAAAGGTAAAACCCTGGTGGGAATTAACACCCACAAATAATGTACCGAGAGTATAGTATCCCTGTTAAAATATTTAGCCCTGTTAGGAGCTTATTACAACATTACAGTACACAGTCCCTGTTAGGAGACAGACCCTGTTAGGAGTCAAAGAAAATAGTAGACTCACTTCCAAGGCACACTACCCAAATAAGCTTAAGGCCACCCTCAAGGATTCACAATATGAAAAAATGTATAAAGAAAATACACAATCCAATGAACTGTTTGATAGCAACTGTCTTTGCTTGGTCAGTTCCAATGAAGTATTCTTCTCATAAACTCTTCTCTACATCCAACATCCAAACAAGCCTCACATCTTTCACTTGTTCTCCAATCTCTTTCTCTGTCACACCTTTTAAAAATAAAATATCGCTCATATATACCCTCTTATAATAATTCATTAGGTCATCTAGTTAAACATTCCTAATATACAAATAATTAATTAGGTCTGTTGATTAAGGATTTCCAATATACAAATAATTATTTGACCCCTTGCTAAGATACACATGGTACCTATAACAAGTAAACACCATTTAAAATCCATCAATTATGCTTTCAGATCCACAATCCACGCTCATAATTCATTTTACACGCTACATGTCTGAAGTCGACCAACAAATAGCTCTCCTTTAGAATACACGCCATAGCTGGCGTCACCAGTAACAAAACAACAATTGAACTCAACCCATTACTCCAACATATGCCAGTTTTACACTAGTAATCTTGCATCATCTGAAATATCTTCACCAAAAAGATATACCTGAAACATAGAAACCTGCTTTGTCTAGAATCACAGTTACAATCCAAAAACTAGTTTCCACCAAATCATCTGTAACATCCACAGTATGCAACATAAAGCCAAGAGACCTTAGGAATAAGGTCAGCACACATCCTTCTATATAAATCCAACTTTGATCATTCTGAATCATCTGTATAGTGTCTGTACACTTCTTCCAGTCAAGTATCCAATATGTCTTCTCCATGGAAATATATGTTGACATCAGTGACAAAACATGAATATCAACAACATGATTAGTAACCAAAACTGATATCATCCAATAATCTCCCCCTTTGGCATTGATTGCAACATATGGGAAAATTCATATGCATCAACCCAAATGTACTCTCTCTCAATATCCTTAACACAAATCTCCCAAAATAGTAGGGATTTTCACATAGATTCCTTCCCCCTTTGGCAGCAATGGAAAAGTGTACCATAACTCATCTGTAGTCTTCTGTAAGGTGTATATTTTTCAAATATTCATGTCCAATCAGCTAGGTGCAAGATCACCCAAATGTGCTCCATTGAATTCTCCTGTGATCACTCCCCCTGAGGAGTAGACCCATACATCAAGTCCAGAAAGTGATATAGCTCTGAGAACCACTAAACTCATGCATATCTGCATCAATTAATTACCACTGGGAGGGGCCATCACCCCAATCTTGCTTCTGAGATATTCAAAAACATCTTTTGGCAAAGTTTTAGTAAATATGTCTGCTATCTATTCCTTTGTGCTAATGTATTCCATTTTAATTTCCTTCTCTGCTACCTTCTCTCTCTAGAAATGATACTTAATGGAGATTTGCTTTGTCTTCGAATGTATCACAAGATTCTTTGACATGTTTACTGTGCTGGTGTTATCACAGTGGATAACCACTGGTTCTTCAAAAACTATCCCAATGTCCTTCAACATTTGTTTCATCCAAACAACTTGTGTACAATTTATTGCAGCAGCAACATGCTCTGACTCAGCAGTAGATTGAGCAATACAGTTCTTCTTACTCAACCAAGAAACCAACTTTTCACCAAGGAAAAATGCACCACCACTTGTACTTTTTCTGTCATCTACATAACCTGCCCAATCAGCATTAGTATAAGCCTATAAAGTGAGATTTTCTGATTTTTCATACCACAATCCATATTCTATTGTTCCTTTCAAATATCTTAAAATTATTTTTACAACAACAAAGTGTGTCTCTTTAGGATCTACCTGATATCTAGCCACAATTCCAACTACATTGGTAATATCTAGTCTAGTGTGAGTTAGATATTGTAGACCTCCAATCATTGATCTGTACTTGGTTTGTACAACACTTTGAGTCTCATCATTATTTGTCAATTTGTGTCCAGTCACCATAGGTGTCCTCAAAAGTTTACAATCTTCCATTCCAAACTTTTTCAACATTTCTTTAAGATACTTGGTCTGAGATATAAAATTGCCTTTCTTACTCTGATTAATTTGCAAACCAAGAAAAAATTTCATCTCCCCAATCATTGACATTTCAAACTCATTCTCCATTTCTTTAGCAAACTTCTTACTCATTTTATCATTTCCTCCAAAAATGATATCATCAACAAAAACTTCTATAATTAAGATTCCATCTTCATCAATTCTCAAATATAAATTACTGTCTGCATTACCTTTTCTAAAACCAAGACAAAGTAGATATTTGTCCAGTCTTTCATACCATGCCCTTGGTGCTTGTTTCAGTCCATACAGTGCCTTCTTTAGTCTGCAAACCATGTTTTCATCATCTGTCAAAGGAAAACTGTTAGGATGCTCAATGTACACTTCTTCTTCTAGATCACCATTCAGGAATGCTGAGTTCACATCCATCTAATATACTTTAAAGTCATTATGTGCAACATAAGCAATAAATAGTCTCACAGCTTCCAATCTAGCAACAGGAGAAAATGTTTCTTCATAGTCTATGCATTCTTGTTGTGATTAGCCTTTACATAGAAGTCTTTCCTTGTTTTTTACCATTGTTCCTTCCTCATCCATTTTGTTTCTAAAAACCCATTTAGTATTGATCACATTTTTATTCTATGGTCTTGGAACCAGTTCCCAAGTATTTTTTTCTTTATCTAATCAAGTTCTTCTTCCATAGCTTTATTCCAAGATTCATCTCTACATGCTTCATCAATAGTATTTGGTTCAAATTGAGAAATCAAACAAATTTCATCTCCAGCTTTAGATCTATTCATCATCCCTTTGTTTGCATCACCAATAATTTGATCTTCAGGGTGGTTCCTCTTAACATACCTTGTTGTTTTCAATGTCTCAGTAACTTCAGTATGTTCTTCTTCTTCAATCTCATTCTCGATCATCAAAGGTTCTTCAGGTTCAACAACAACCTCTTTTTTTTTCTGTTATCTGACCACAATCATATATCCTTTCCTAAATTTGAAACTTTTCATCTATCCTTACATTGGAAATTTCAATCAACTTTCTCAATCTATGATTGAAACATTTATATGCTTTACTCTTAGTGGAATAACCAATAAATATTCCTTCATCACTTCTAGCATCAAACTTGCCTATGCCATCATCTCTCCTAATATAACATTTAGTACCAAATATTTTGAAATATTTTACAGTAGGTGTATGATCAAACCATAATTCATAGGGTGTTTTACATGTACCTTCTTTGATCTGAATTTTGTTCAAGGTGTACACAACAATGCCAATTGCTTCTCTCCAGTGAATATGTGACACATTTCCTTCCAGAAACATAGTCCTTGCAACATCTACTATGGTTTTGTTTCTTCACTCTACTATCCCATTCTGTTGTGGATTTCTAGGAGCTAATGAAAACCTGGTAAACAGGCGCCTCTTGTTCCACATTGCTATATCTATCGCAGCACCACTTGGCTTTATGCATTTGCTTTGCTGCTTTCCTGCATGCATTTTCTTTCCACATGCTTTCAGTTCCTGTCAAGGCACCAACTCTCATGGATTAAAACTGGTTATACTCTAGGGGAAACCCTCCTGGTCTAGGGGGCATCATCCTATTACCTTTTGGGATCTACTTCACGATAGTCACCAGTGGTTCTCACTGCATCTGCCTACTGTCGCTTATACTGAGTTCTCTCTTCTTGAGAATCCCCCTAACATCAGTCACCAGTGGTTCTCACTATGTCTGCCTACTGATGTCTAGCTAGTCCTATGATCTCTTCACTTGAGCATTTCTCTTGCGTCAGTCACTAGTGGTTCTCACTGCATCTTCCTACTGTCGTTGTTCTATTGAGATTGCTCACATTTGTTACAGTTGGAGTTATACCCAAATGCTCTATCTATTAATGCTTGGTCTTGACGATTCTTTTCTTTAGTTTGTACATAGCTTTCGGTCACTTTTGTGACACTTTGGTTCCTTTGCGAACCCTACTGACTTGACATTGATTCAACACCATACGCCTGGGGGCAACCAAATATGGTTTGTCCTCGCAACATACGGCAAGTCAGTCATCGTTACTTGGGGGCATGGGTCCCCCATTTGATAACTTCTTTAGTTTACATCTGAGTCAGTAATCTTGTCACTTCTCAAGGACAACTTGCTACCGACACAAACTGGTATTTTTCAACACCAACATAAACAGTGTTTTTTAACACTATCTTTGGACACGTCTGTATTTTTTTAACACACATAAAATATCTCAAACATAAACATCTATTAATAACAATCAAACACAATGCACTCACAATCACAATGGTGTTTTTCAACACCTGATACACATATACATTTGCAAACTTTGAAACTGGCTGAGCTATGCTTGAATCTTTCCTTGTATGATGTTTGTTCTTATGGATTTCATTGATATTTTCATTATCTACTACTTGTTGGTGTAGTCCCGATGATCCAACAATGTCAAATAAACAAGGTGTATGTGATAAGAGCTCCTGCACTAAGGTGGAACAGCCTCACATCCCTCAATCTTGTTTATTTATACGCCATGGTGAGGTCGATACTATCTCCTTATTTGTTCTTGCTCTATTTGTTATTGCTTTGTTTTTTATTGATCTGTTTGTTTACGCATGATCGCACTAATGGTTATCTTGGCTTTGGATGCCTCGATACTGGTGTAGTCTTGCAACATCAACAGGAAACAATGTTCAGGTCATCTTGACTTTTGTGCCTTGGTGCTTACGTTCGTTTCCTACATTTTATCCGATGAAAAAGTCATATTCATATCCTTATGGTTGCATTATGGCGCTAGTAAGGGTTGTATCGACTTTGATGTTCCAAAAAAAAATGCTCAATGATGATAAATATACGATGGGTCTCACAACCATGTCCTAAGATTGCACTCTCATATTGCATCTAGTATAGGATTGCATTTTCACTCTAGACTTGCATTATGGCAGTAATTTGATGTTCTCTTCATTGCATTCTCCTGGGTTCATACATTGGGGATTTCTTCTTCACTGTCCTGGTTTCATCATGATTGCACAAGTGTTCGATCCTCACTCTCGATTCTTCACATGTTCTTTTGGTTAGCATTTGTCATCCTGCATGAGATGTTAGTACCATATACATTGCATATTCATAACTCATTATCATCTATACATTACATTAGCATTTTCATTTACACATTGCATTTACATAAATCATCTACATACATAGATCTTTGCATCTAAATCATACATGTGCATTTCATACATCTACATATATTTAAAAACATGTTCATACATTCTGAATCATCTAACCATCTAAGCATATAGGAAACATCTCATAAAAGACAATCTGACACGTGTAATGATACCAAAAGATGAGCTCATATATATATCCAATGTGTTGATACAAATACAAAATGGTGTTACTCGAGCATGATCTAACTCAAAATGGTGATATAAATACATGGATGCCAACACATTAGATATATCCTATGATCTCATCTATCTATCTATCAAAACTAACTCTGACCCTCTCCCTCATCACCTGGAGGAGGTGGAGGTGGGGCCCTATCTAGTAGAGGTGGCACCTGTGCACCCTCTGACCCTCTGGCATAGGTCGAGAATCTCGCAACCTGGGATGCCTCATTAGGCACCACCCCTATATACGACACATATTAATACGCCGCTCAAGCAGTCTGATGTCGCACCTCCTCCTGTGCTGCCCGGAGCTGCTCCTAGAGATCCTATATCTCCTGATCTCTATCCAGAATTCATGCATCTCGCATGGCCACCTGTATTGTCAAGTCTCCAACTTGTCTCGAGAGCTATCTAACTCTCTCCCGAGACCGCCGCTGTGGATCTTGTGCTAGATCTTGCGCAGGTTGATCCTCCTGCATGGGATCCTCCTACTGTATCTCCTCTTATAATGGTACCTATTGCTCCTCAGCTGTCGGCTTAATAGTCTGTCATTGGGACTGCCTCGTACTACTGCTGCTACTGGCCCCTACATCCATCCCCATCTGTCGAGCGGGGATGTCTACCTATACTGTCTAGGGACGGGGACCCTCATGTACCCCTGGTTGTGTGCTCCACTATGGTGGGGGCATTTGCATCTGTGGCTGTACCACCTGTGGCTATATCACCTGTGGCTGTAACACGTGCCCTCGGCCTGCCATTCTGATTGGATCCATAAACCTAGGGAATAAATGAGTAACAAAGTGCTCCCTGTACTCTACGGTCACACCTCCATCTGCCACGTCCCTCAGATAATCCCACTGAACTGGGGCCAAGGCTTGTATATCGATCATGGTGCGCCCCTGGTCTAGCTTCGTCAACCAGCCCCTCCGAATCTCATCCGTGAATCGTGCATACATTGTGTACTCTTGTGATATGTCCTGTGGACGGCCAAACTGTCACCATACCTGCTTCTACAGGAATCTCTCAATAACTATGATAGTGCGACCTATCATTGCTCATGAACAAAACATGTGACTAAGCTACTCTGTAGCATCATCCGAGGCCTTTGTGAGTCTCCATGGCCTCCAGACTACAGCAGCTAAGTCATCAAGTTGGGCTCACCACTGATCTACCTTACCCAGTGCTGGCTGGGTAATCATGCCCCTGTATCTATAAATATAAGGCTCTAGAGGCTGCCTCATGTCCTTGCATATCGGCCTCATCACGGGAAGATGCTCCTAGGCCCATACCTGTAATACAAAAGCTCCAGCTGCCATACTCTTTGCCTCTTGATAGGCGATCTCATGCATCTCATGATACATGTGTGCTAGCATGCACTGAACCCATCCATATTGTCGAGGTCGTGCTAACATCTGCTGAAGCATCCTGCCCTAGCCACAATCTAGACCATGTTGTCCATGATCGGGCATTAGGTAACAACCAAGGAAGCAGGCTAACACCACTAGTAACCTGTGTGTGCGACCATACTCACTGATCAGATCCTCCCATGGGATCGCCCTCCCCATAACCAGCTCATCCTGTAAGATCTCCCTCAATGCTAGTGTCCCCAATCTGGGCTGTGCCTCATACTCTACCCTGGCACCATGGAATGGTATCCTCAGAATCTGATAGATGTCCTCTGGGGTCACAGTCATCTCTCCCTGTGGCAGATAAAAGGTGTTCATTTCCGAATGGAAACGCTCAACCAATGCTCCTAACAATCCGTGATTTACCCGAATCTCAGGTACATCACACAATGAACTCAAACCCAGAGTACCCAGATGTGCTATCTCTGCCTCATCCAACTGAGATACTAATCTGCTAATGGCCAGGTGGTGTGATCTGAAAGCAATATCTGGAAAGTCAACCTGCAAGACATGCAAACAACAGTGCATGATCAATAATCGGAGATAATCAAAGCATAATGAGATATTAAAGCATTAAAGACATCCTATAGACAGTGATAATGCTGACGCAAAAGCTATTGGATGTGACGCAGACTGATTTCATGTTCTAATTATCCACTTTTTCCCATGTGAAGAAGAAGATTTTCACGTGAAGAAGTTCTCTTTCGTGCGAAGAAGTTTCTCGCATAGCGTGACATTGGCCTTTCGCGTGAACTTTAATGACCTATCGCGTGAGAAAACACCCTATGAAAGGGTTTCTCACGCAAACATGGGTACTCTCTCAAGCGATCTTTCTCACCAAATGGCACGAAAATTTGTTTTATCGTGCGAGATTTCCCTATGGGTCATGCGAAGAAACTACTTCTTTTCGCGAAAACCTGCGGACCATTTCCTAAAAACATGGCAAAACAATAAAAAATTGACTGAAATTGATAAAATTTGAATTACAAAGAGGTTTATCGACTACTTACTGGAGGTCCATATGTTGTGGGTCAGCTATACCTCCTCGATTGCTCGAATCAATGCATGTTGTAGGGGACCACCATTTTCGCTCAGAGCTCGATTGGTAAAAGTCAAAAGGTTGAAATGATTTGAAAATGACCTTTTCGTCCTTATATAGGTTTTGACCTAATTTTTCAAAGTGTTATGTTTTGCGCTAAAACTTCACCATTACCTAATTTGACCGCTCTGAATCCATTTTTGTGATCGAAATCGAAATCTGACACTTCTATATAGCTCAAAATGAAAATCTGACACTTCTATATAGCTCAAAATCGCATTTAAAATTTTTTGGGACCGACGCGATCGGACGCTTGTGTAGTCGACTTTCTGACGTCGCTTTCTTTTCAGAATCTTATCTTATCATCATTTTTCCAAATCTTTGATTTTTTTCCTCAAAAGTCAACTCTGGTCAACTCTAGTCAACCCTAGTATAACTTGGTCAACCAGACCTCAATATCGCTCGAAATTGATTATGAATCTTCCAAATTCTTCCATAATCTATTCTGAGTTCTCCTTGATCTCTGATTCAACATCTATCTGCGATTTTTTGTTCTCCATCATCATATGATGTGTCATCTTTCCATTTCACTCCTGAGGGGGCAGGATGATTACATCATTAAATCTATTCCAATCAATCTGATCTTATTTTCAAAAGTCCTCATTGCTAGGGGCTCGTCACTTGGGGCATGTTCAATTTTTCATACTTCATAGTCAAAACTGGATACTCCACAATCAATAAGGAAATCTCCGTTCCTTACATCTTGTCATCTATTAAGTATCTGAGCAATCTAACTCAGATTCTTGAGGATCAAGCTCCATTCTGGAGATGGTTCTTGAAAAACTATTTTTTGGGATAGGTATCGGGGCAATCTAACCCTGAATCCTGATAATCAAGCTCCGTTCTGGAGATGATTCGAAACGTCTATTTACTATCTTTTGAGACAGGTATTGGGGTATTCTAAACCCTGACTCCTGAAGATTGAGTCTCATTCTGAGGACAGTCTTGTGAAAGATATCGATCTAACCTAGATATTGAGGGACTAAGCTTCATTTTGGAGATAGTCCTAAAATATCTATTGATTATCTTGTTGGACAGGTATCAGGGAAATCTAACCCTGACTTTTGAAGGTTGAGCCTTGTTCTGGGGATAGTCTTGTGAAAGATATCAAATCTATTAGGTATCAGGGAATTCTAACCCGGATCCCTGGGGATCAAGCTTCGTTCTGAAGATGACCCTAAAAAATTCTACTTGATCGACGTCTTGGCAACCTAACCTAGACTTTGGAGAGTCAAGCTCTATCCTGGAGGTGGCTCTGAAATCTTCATCAATCGATCTTTGCATCATCAATTTTTGAAATCTATTCTTCTATGCTTCAAGCATCAGACTATTCTTTGAATCAATGCGCTGCTTGCACATCAATTCAAAGAGGGGCAAAATATAACACCCCAAAATTGGCATCTTGCAACCCTAACCAATTTTGCTGTATTTATCATTCTTCTGAATCATCAAAGTCCTATTGTACTAGTCAATTCTAAGTTTTGACTTACTCTACTCGACCTAAGTGTCAAATGTAGAAAATCCTAAATTTGCATTAATCATACATCATATTTAATTCCTAAATACCTATTTGGCTAAACAAACCTTATGATCGAATTAGTTTAATTAATAAAGTCCTAGCACTTTAATTAAATTAAATTCACCCTCTTTAGCTAAGAC
>MU227202.1:68773-100473 GCA_018584345.1 Thuja plicata | reverse complement strand
TATATATATATATATATAACTTGAACTTGTCGAATGCTTCAGATTTCTCTCTCAAATATGTAACCCATGTCATTCTAGAAAATTCATCAACAAAAAGTATAAAATACCTTTCACCATAGTATGATCTTGTTCTTGTAGGACCATATAGATCTGTATGCACTAGATCCAACTTCCCTTTTGTTGAATACACTTTGCTCTTGAAAGTGCTTCTAGTCTGTTTCCCCATAACACATTCTCTACACATAGTGTTAGATGGATTCACAATTTTAGGTAGTTCTCTTACTGCATTAGTTGTACTTGCCTTCACAATGTTATCAAAATTAACATGAAAAAATCTTTTGTGCCATAACCAGTTGTCATTGATCTTCACAATAAAATAAGAAGCTTCTCATGTATTCAACTCAAATACATTACCTCTAGATTTAGTATTGGATGCTATCAAGTCTCCTATTTTACTCTTGATAGAACATTTCCCACTAATGAAGTTCAATTGATAACCCTTGTCCACTAGTTGTCCAACACTCAAGAAATTATGCTTAAGTCCATCAACAAGTAATACATTGTCAGTGTTAGTCTTTCCATCCAAAGAAATAGATCCAACTCCAACAATAAGCTTAGAAGTATTGTCACCAAATCCAACAACACCACCATCATGTATTTTCAAACTTACAGACTTGTTTTTATCTCCTGTCATATGATGTGAACAACCACTATCTATAACCCATTTAGACTTCTTTTCAACATGGGATACTAAGGCTTTTTCTTCATGCATAGGTTCATCATCCTTAATAGAAATAAATCCAATTTCATCGTAGTCACCATCCTCATCATCAGATACACCCTCACTAGCATAATAACATTCCTTGTCCTTTGAATATTTAGACTTGAAAAACTTAGGTTTGTGCTTTGGAATTCTTTTATGACATCTAGATGCAAAATCACCAATCTTGTTACATGAAAAACATTTCAAAGGTAATTTGCCTTCAAATTTACCTTTACCTCTCTTTTCTCTTCTAGAAATCAGTGCCACAACTTCATCTAGCTTCCTTTCTTCTTCCCGTATTTGTTCCCATTCACCAGCATAGGCTCCAAGTTCTTCTCTTAAATCACTACTGCTTGTGCTTGTACTTCCAGATAAGAATTTTCTATTTTTGTGCACAATCGCCTTGAATACTGACTCAACTTTAGGTAAAGTGTCTCCCAATTCTGCAGCCTCAAATGTAGTTAGCTTTCCAATAAACATCTCTGGTGAAGTTCGGTGTCAAAGGTATGATCTCCTCTATATCTTGTACTTTAGTTCTATATGCAGGTGTCAAAGATCTGAGTATCTTTGCAATCACTTCTTCCTCACTATACGTACCTCCAGAGTTTCTAATACTAGTAACCGCTTCAGTAATTCTCTGTCCATATGCCCTAATGTTCTCGTCTTCTCTCATCTTTAGTGATTCTATCTTTGTCTTCCATTTTTGTAGCTTTGCCTTCTTAGTAAACTTGTCTCCAATTTACAATGCTTCCAATATTGACCAGAGCTCATGTGCAGAATCCAAGTCCTTTACTTCTGTGAATTCACCTTCTGAAAGTGCGCTGATCAAAGATTCCCTTGCAACCATATTACATGAAAATAATTTATTCTGATCATCAATAGACTTCTCTAATTCATCCTCAGTCGCTATCTTTTCATTCTTCTTTGTGATCATCCAGTAATCAATTCCCAGACATAGCAAATGTGTTCTCATCTTGTTCTGCCAACTGTCAAAGTTTTCAGGATCAAACTTCGAACTATCCTTCCTGTAGTAAGTCATCTTTAGGATCACCTCAAGCTGTTAAAATTTCTCTCTAAGGACCACAAGCTCTGATACCAATTGTTAGGAATACCAGTCCACAAGACAACTGAGAGGGGCGGTGAATTAGTTGTAGTATAGATTATTAAACTTTAAACTTTCTAAAGCAAATCTGCAAATGTAAATGATAACATAGTAAATGCCAACACCATAACACAATATTTGTTGTCGAGGAAACCCTATTAAAGGTACAACCCTAGTGGGAATTAACACCCACAAATAATATACTGAGAGTATAGTACCCTTGTTAAAATATCTAGCCCTATTAGGAGCTTATTACAACATTACAGTACACAGTCCCTGTTAGGAGACAAACCCTGTAAGGAGTCAAAGAAAATAGTAGGCTCACTGCCAAGGCACACTTCCCAAAGAAGGTTAAGGCCACCCTCAAGGATTCACAATCCGAACAAGTGTATAAAGCAAATATACAATCCAGTGAACTGTTTGATAGAAATTTTCTTTGCTTGGTCAGTTCCAATGAAGTAATCTTCTCATATACTCTGCTCTACATCCAACAGCCAAACAAGCCTCGCAGCTTCAACTTGTTCTCCAATCTCTTTCTCTATCACACCTTTTCAAAATAAAATATCACTCATATATACCCTCTTACAATAATTCATTAGGTCGGCCAACTAAACTTTCCTAATACACAAATAATTAATTAGGTCAGACGATTAAGGGTTTCGAATATACAAATAATTATTTGACCCCTTGCTAAGATACCTACGGTACCTATAAGAAGAAAACATCATTTACAATCCATCAATTATGCTTTCAAATCCACAATCCATGCTCACAAATCATTTTACATGCTACATGTATGAAGTCGGCCAACAAATAGGTCTTCTTTAGAATACATGCCACAACTAATGTCACCAGTAACAAAACAACAATCAAACTCAACCAATTACTCCAACATATGTCGGTTGTCCACCAGTAAGCTTGCATCATCTGAAATATCTTTTCTAGAAAGATATACCCAAAACACAGAGACCTGCTCTGTCCAGAATCACAGTTACAATCCAGAAACCAGTTTCCACCAAATCATCTGTAACATCCATAGTATGAAACATAAAGCCATGTGACCTTAGGAATAAGGTCAACACACATCCCTCTATATAAATCCAACTTTGATCATTCTGAATCATCCGTATAGTTTTCGTACACTTCTTCCAGTCAAGTAGCCAGTATGTCTTCTCCACACAAATATATGTTGACATTAGTGACAAAACATGAATATCAACAGCATGACCAGTAACCAAATTGATATCATCCAATAGGGAGGGGTGAATCAGTTACCACAAAAACAAATCCCAAGTCCCTTAGATGTCTTAAACAAACTATTCACTGTCACTCAGTCAACACAAATTTTCTTCTGTATCTCAGTTAACAAAGCAATCTTAAGATGTTTATATATAATTATCCTTCAGTGAACAAGTGCAGAAACATAAAGCATAAAAAAAATAACATGTACACAGATGAACCCAATATTTAACATGGAAATCCAATATGGGAAAAACCACCAATGTAACTAGTTACTATTTTTCACTCTTCTGAAGTGAGCCCTGTTAGGAGCCAACCCTGTTAAAGGTTACAAAAAAACACACTGCTAGGTGTGACCCTTTAGGGAGTGACCTTGTTAGAGGTCTTGAAACAATTCAATATAGAAATGTCACCTTGTGAGAGGATTTACAAAAGACTATTAAGTCTACTCTGTTAAGAGATTTAGAATCACTGCTACAATTGTTAGAGAGTAACAATGGATTGACTTGTTTGTAGATGCAACTTTCTTTGTTGATTCAGATCTATGTTTTGGCTTTAACTAGATCCTTACTGATCAAATATTCTATTGAAGCTCTTTGTCTGAATATTTTGTCCTTAATCAGAATGCCATGCTATTTTTCCTTCACTCTTCATATCACAAACTCACACATTCAATCCAAACTTGACCTCGTATATATATGATAAGTCTTGTCAATTAAGCTTGAATAACCTTCCAAATAAACAATAAACTCAAATCTATCACCTGCATATAACCAATTAAACATAAAGTGTAAACTGTTGTTAGTCAGCTGACACTAAATATCTAACTCGGTTAATACTGAAATCCTTCAATGCCCGACCAATACTGTAATCCCTGAGTGAACTCGGTTTACACTGAAAATCACTTGGCATACACTGACTGTACTCAATTTTACTGTAGGCATTTGTGTAACATCAATGACAATATATAATTGAATAATTGTCTTCAACAATCTCCCTCTTTGGCATTGATGACAACACAACATGTCATAATACAAAGAATTTTTAGAGCAACAAAAACAAGAATGAAATGTATATAATTTTTAATGTCCTTAGCTTCATTCTAATTCTCATCCAAAAACTCCCTCTATCTTCATAATCTCTGATAATAAAATCTTCCTCAATAAAATTTGCATGACATCAATAAACTCTCCCTCTTTCACAACAAATGTCAAAGACTCTATCAATAAAATGTCTCTTTCTTTCACTTTGAAGTTGTAATGTATCAGATGTCTGATTCATATGCAATAAGCTGTGACAACCTGCATCAACTTGATAGATCTCCATTGTAGCTTAGTTGATGCACCACTAAATTTTACTTTAGTGAGCCTCAGTTAGGGGATTCACCCCTAGCTTTCCTCTTAGATACAAAAATGCATCCTTAGGTAAAGGTTTGTTGAATATGTCTGCAATTTGTTCTTTAGTGTTCACATATTCTAACCTTACTTCTTGGTCTTGGTATGCATCACAGGGTTCTTTGAAATATTAATAACACTAGTGTTGTCGCAGTAGATAACAACTAGTTCCTTAATCTCCTCCTTCATACTTGACAATAATTGTTTGAACCATATGATATTTGAACAATTCACTGCTGCAACAACATACTCTGCCTCTGATGTAGACTAAGAAATGTTGTTCTATTTCTTGCTTGTCCAGGAGACTAACCTCTTTCCAAGAAATAATGCTCCACCACTGGTGCTTTTTCTATCATCAACACTTCCTTCTCAATCAATATCAGTAAAAGTCTTGAAATCAAAGTTTCCTCCTTTATTATACCATAATCCATAGTCTTCAGTACCTTTAAGATATCTCAGAATCCTTTTGATAGCCATCAAATGATCTCTAGGATTAGCTAAAAACCTTGTAACAATACCAACTGCTAATGCAATATCAGATCTAGTGTGAACAACATATTGAAGTTTACCAATCATAGATCTGTAGGTAGTCTGATTTACTTCCTTTGAGTCATCATCCTTAGAAAATTTGTCCAATAGACATAGGTGTCCCAACTGGTCTGGAGTCTTCCATTCCAAATTTCTTCAGTATCTCTCTAATATATTTAGACTGAGTAATAAAAATACCATCCTTCATCTGATGAACTTGTAAACCAACAAAGAATTTGATTTCTCCAAACATAGACATCTCAAATTCTTTACTCATTGCTTCATAAAATGCTTTACATAAATCATCATATCCAGTGAATAGTATATCATCAATAAAAATTTCTACTAGTAGTATCTTATTCTGAGGTCCTTCTTTGATGTAGAAGCTACTATTGTCATTAGCTCTCTGAAATCCAGTACTTATCAAGTAACCATGCAATATTTTATACTAGGCTCTAGGCACTTGCTCCAGTCCATATAGTGCTTTGTGTAGTTTGCAAACCATATTCCTTCTGTTAGGATCAACAAATCCTTCAGGTTGCTCAATATAGACTTCCTCTTTTATAATTCCATTCAAGAATGCAAATTTTACATCCATTTGGTATACCTTGAATCCTTTATGTGCAACATACGCCAGAAGAGTTCTAACTCCTTCAAGTCTAGAAATAGGAGAAAAAGTTTCTCCATAATAAATTCCCTCTTCTTGAGCATATCCTTTATACACTAATCTTGCTTTGTTTCTAGAAACTTCACCTTTTTCATTCAACTTGTTTCTAAAAACCCACTTAGTACCAATCACATTCTTGTCTTTTGGTCTAGGCACAAAAGTCTAGGTTTTGTTCTTTTCTATCTGCTCAATCTCTTCATTCATGGCTTCAATCCAAATTTCATCATTCAATGCATCTTTAATGGTTCTAGGTTAAAATTCACTAAGAAAACATGTACCTTTAAGTTTTTTCTTTGTCATCATACCTTCTGTCTGATCTCCAATTATTTGCTCAGGTGCATGATGCCTTCTGACATATTTGGTAAGTATAGGTTTGTTTAATTTTGATTCTGGGATTTCTCCACTTTGTTCTCCATGCTCAAATACTTTGATTTGTTCTTCTGACTGAGACTCAAGTTCCACTATCTGAGACTGGGTTGCCTCTGTCTGAGACTCGGTTCCCTCTGTTTGTGACTCAGTTTCTTCTCTGAGTAGCTCGGGTTGCACAGGCTGCAACTCAGGTTGAATAGGTTGTAATAAATTTTGCACTGATGAATTAAATGGCTGACATGGTTGCTGACCAATCACCATTGCTTGTGTCTTAGGGATAGTACCAGGTTCATAATACACAAAATTCCTATAGTCCTCAAGTTCTTTATTGCTCTATTCTTCACTTCTCTCTGCAAACTCATCAATTTTTACATGCACACTTTTTATAACTTTATGAGTAGCAATATTCAAACATTTATATGCTTTGCTTTTACTAGAGTATCCTAGGTATATGCCTTCATCTCCTTTTACATCAAATTTTCCATTTCTTGCTTCTTTCAAGATGTAACATTTACTTCCAAATACCTTGAAATAATGAACATTAGGTTTGTAGTCATACCATAATTCAAAAGGTGTCTGATTAGTAACTTTCTTAAGTTGAACTTTGTTCAAAGTGTGAACTGCAGTGTTGATAGCTTCCCTCCATTATTTGGTTGTAACATTCTTTTCAATCATCAAGGTTCTTGCACAATCCATAATAGATTTGTTCCTCCTTTCTGCTATACCATTTTGTTATGGAGTACCAGGGGCAGATACTTGTCTCCTGATTCCTCTTTCACTACAAAATTCATTGAGCTCATTAGAAATGAATTCACCTCCTCTGTTAGATCTTAGGCATTTAAGTTTATTTCTTGTCTCTTTCTCAACTCTGGCAAGGTACCACTTAAACTTCTGAAAAGCTTCTGATTTTTCTTTGAGAAACATAATAGTCATCATTCTGGAATGGTCATCAACAAATAGAATGAAATACTTCTCACCTGTGTAACTTGTTGTTCCAATTGGGCCACATAAATCAGTATGCACTAATTCCAGGACTTCTTCCGTATTGTAGTTCTTGTTCTTGAAACTAGTTTTTCCCATCTTCCCAATTTGACATTGTTTGCATATTGCTAATTCAAGTTTCTTCAAACTAGGAATTCCTCTTACTCTTTTGTTCTTGCTTATGTTGACTAGGTTATCAAAATGTACATGACACAACCTTTTATGCCATAGCCAACTTTCTTCTATTTGTGAAATAAAACATGAACTTTCATTGAGATCAAGATAAAATAGATTACCTTTTGTTTGCCAGCCAGTTCCAACTAGGTTTCCCTTACCATCCAGGAGCTTGGACTTACCATTCATGAATTCTACCTTGAAACCAATGTTGTTCAGCTGTGCTACACTAAGTATATTATGCCTATTCCTTCAACCCAATAAGAATTATCACATTTTATTCCTTTAGTTCGAGTAATACAACCTTTTCCTTTCACATAGCAAGGTTCATCATCCCCAAAACTGACACTCCCACCATCATAGTGTTCAAGATGCTCAAATTTTGTTTTATCACCAGTCATGTGATGAGAACAACCACTATCAATTATCCAGGTGTCATTTTAATCAATGTGAGAGATAAATGTTGTCTTTTCATCTTCTTCATTATCTGACTCATCCTTAATAGAAATGTAAACCCACTAGTACAAAAACAACAATATATGACCAAATAAACTACCAAAAATTATATATAAATGACCAAATTTAGTCACGTGATCAGTGGTAGTTTATTTTCGGTCATTTATCTTGCGGCCAAATTTATGACTAAACTATTTTAGTTATTTATTTAGTCGTTGATTTGGTCATTGATTTGGTCATTGAATTAGTCATTTATTTAGTCATATATTTAGTCATTTATTTATTCATATAATTAGTCATTTATTTAGTCATTAATTTAGTCATATTAGGGCAAGATGGAATTGAACCACCATCCTCCTACTTATAAAGTAGGTGTTCTTCCATTGAGCTAGTACCCTTTAAAGAATAATCATACCATGTATACTAGTACTTTCCATTAAACATGATTTCAAGTTTTTCCATCTATAGTTCAAGGGTTATATTAGTAAATGGTTATGACAATCATTCAAAACAAAGTATGTCAAAGACTGTTATGAGACAAAGTTTGTGGTGTTAGAAGGTCTTGAAACTAGTAGGAGTCTTAGTTCCTTGTTCATTATTGGCATTGAAAGAAAAATTCATTGTTGCTGCAGACATAAGTAAGGTAGAGACATTGTGTTTTGTGTGTAAATGCAGTCCTTGCAAAGGCTGAACTTTAAGGATAGACCAACTTGCAGTGGAGATATCTAAAGACCTTAGTGACCCAACTGATTCTTTGATCGTTCCCATATTGGAGAAAGGAACACTGTTGCAAGGTTAGGAATTAAGGTAAAAATAATGATTCTTTGTGCTGATGACTGTACAGCCTGATTTTTTTAGTACAGTGACACCATAGAGGTGTATTGGAAGTGTAATTAAGTACCTTTGGATATTGACTGGAAAGATATAAGACAAATGTCCTTTTTCATTTTAGCCTATACTCCTTGCAATCTTTTTGAAAGAGTGGAATTCTTTGTTATCCACATAAACATTGTCCTGGTAAACTTGTGTTTCCCAAATACTAACTCAATTTAATTTTTTTGAGTTAGATAAAATTTTTTTTCCCCACTCTGATTTAGTGGAAACTATTCCACCTTGAATAACTCAAGAATTGATTTCATGTCCTCATATTCTAGCGAGTCACTATCAATTCAAAATATGATAGAGAATTTATTTTTTACAATAAATCATAAACAACCAAAGAAAGAAAATTGTAAACGGATAGTCATATGTGATTAAAAGAGCTACCTCATCAGCAAGAAGAACCAAGCCTTCACTCTTGCAAAACCATACTATCTCTTGTCAGTTTTCCTCTTATAGAACCTTCATGAAATTTCAAGTGTTATAAAGACTAAAACTTCAAGAATGATTACAAATCCAGTTTTCCAATTAACCATGCTCGATCTGTTTAGAAGACATGCAATCAAGTTATCACTTTTCATTGTTGTATGATAGATCATAGAAGGCTTAAAGTGCATTCAGGCCTCTAAAAATTCCAGAACATTACTGGTCCAATATGGATCTCAGAAAATTGTGATACCATATTTATTGCTTTGAATTACATTTGGCTCACCTGACCCGTGGGATTTCTAGGATTTATAACAATAATAGCCTGAACATCAATTCCATTTAAGTGAGTTGCTTTCAGTTGTTCTTTGACTTCAGATATTTCCAATCCCCGTTCTGTTGCCTCATTTAAGTAGTATGGAACCTACAAATATAGAAAATGATTAGTTAGGAAACATGCAGAAGGCATCCCTGTAGGGAAAATTTCCAAAAAAAGGTGAAGAATGACAATTCTTCTTATAAAGTTAAAATAAATGTACTGTATACATACATACCAATTTCCCACCATGAAGGGGAAGAGATGCTGAGTACAGTGGATATTGTGGAATTGGAAAAAGAATTCCATCCTTTTCTGACCTTACAAGTAACTGCACCATCATATGAACATGTGTGCATCATATCCAATATAATAGTAAGCATGCAAACCTTCCCAAACAACGGGGAACTTGTGGGGACTATTATAAATAAAATATAAGAATCCAGGCTACCAAATTCTTCATCAAGTGCTATAGTCTAATTTACCCCAGGACTTAATCCATCAGTAAAAAAAAGGTCATCTAGATCACAAGGAAAACCATCACGTTTAGCAATACCCCTAGCAATCTCATCACGTAATAATTTGACACCCTATCAATGTAAAATAGGTTAGACACACATAAAGCATACATAAGAAAACCATTGATATTGAGTACTTTCTTTTAGATGTTGAAGTTTTGTAAACCACAATCACACTCAGGAGTTCATTACATATAAACAAAAACATGGCATGATGCAATTACATAAATGGTAGGATAATATTAAAAAATATAGGACCCTTAGATTAATTGTTGTCTTTTGATTTTGCACATTGGACAACTCAAATAGAAGACTTTTAAAACACGTCAATGGACAACTGGTAAGTAGAGATTAACTTGTTATTTTCCTTAATTGTTTGGAAAAGAGCATTAATAGTGTTATTACAATGTAAAAATCCCTCAAGGCAATGAAAAAAACATTTTAAGAAGCAAGTGACTAAGCATTGTCATGGAGCTATGAAAGCTAATGAAGCTATTGTTTCCAAACACTAAAGGGAATTCATGAAGAACACATGAGAAATGATAGTTCACAAAGGGAATTCATGTTCCATAAGCAAGGCGTGACTGTCATATGAGAAAAAGAATCTATCATGGCTGCTACAAGTCACAAAGGTATCATGCTAAATTGTTTTTTTGTTCAATACAATTACAACACAAGGATACATAACAGTGAACATTAAGCTTCAAAACAACCATATAGATTACAACACTTAACAATTCATCAAGAGTCCAAGGATCAAAGGGCAGACATATAGGAAGTTTGACAGTGACTTTTAATGAAAGAAGATATGCAAGGTTCATGAACCATAGTCAAGGGAATACACAAACACAAAGGACAACAAAGTCCTTCATGAAAGACACGAGTAACATTGATTTCAATGTATGATAGCAGTGAAAGGAAAAAGTTGAAAGACAGTGACAAAGAGCATGAATAAAGAAACAGTGATAATTCTAATGCAATTATACAATGACCACAAATAATGAAAGATGATCAAGAAAACTAATGAAGGACAACATCATTATCAATGGATATGTCATTGTTTTTTTATCAGAGTTGAATAAGAGATAGAGATCCTTGATATACAGTTAAGGGACATCCATGTTTCAACACAACCATAAAAGCCAAGAAGGTCATAAAGACAACACTACCATAGACAATAAAAGATACCATTCAAGTCAAGAAAGGTACAGTGAATGATAATGTTTAGGCATCAGTATGTTTAAGAAGCATCAAAATAGAATGGTACAAGAGCCAATTGACACAAAGATAGAGATGTGAAAACAATGGTTAGTATTTTAGATAATAGGATGTGAACACAGTGATAAGAGCATCAAAAATATAGTGGGCAATATCTCAAAGATAGTTTTTCAATTTAAAATATTTCATAGGACAATGAACCAAAATATCAATTTCCATTTGTGGGGCAGTAGAGTAAAAGATAATCATGGCATGACATGTTGTCCAATTTTGTATACTAAAAGAAGAAGGGACAGATCTGCAGCATAAGAAATCTCTAATGGTCATGAAGAATGTGGTTGTTCAAGGAAAAACTTAGAATTTTGATTGCAAGAAAATAGTAACTGAGAATAGAGTGTTGATAGGTACACTATGGTGTCGTATAGTGCCAAAAATGAATATAGATGTGACCCTATCCATGAAGGATCAGGAAAATGGTCTGGTTGATCCTCTACAACAAGTTATGAAGCCTTTTGAAAGGGTAAAAGATGACTGTCCGCAGTCAGCAAGGAGCAAGGTTACCATTGATGGTAACAAGTGCACAAATTTATTTTTTGATCCTAATAGTTTGATTGCAAGGAAAACCATCGTGTTTAGAAACACCCCTAGCAATACCCCTAGAAAATTGAATCGAGGAAGCCGTGGGTATTTTCAATTCCATAGATAACAAAAACATAAAACTAGATCGCAATACATAAATATCATTTGTAATTTTCTAGCTATTTTCTACTTGTGTTAGATGATAAATTCACTTGATGCAAAGGGTTTTGAGAAGAAAAGTTTAGCGCCCATCTCCATAATGATGCAGCAAATTTTTTTACAACAAATCCAAAGAATTTGATGGTTTTTAAATTTTCTTTATGGGCCATATAACAAGGACTTATGTTCTGTTTATTCTGAGAAATTGAAAGTAATCATTTTAATTAACTTTAGTGGTTATAGCTTTTAGAAATTCTCTATCTATCTTCCAAGGACAAGTTTTTTGTTTATAATGAGAGGCTCATTCACAAGCTGCATGAAAATCAATTTTTGCAATTTTAGTTTTGAGAAAAATAATAGTTGTTACTTGCCTTAAGTTTTGCAATGTTTGGGTGCTTGAAAAATTGAATATATTAGTTTCTTTCTGCATATAGAGACCTTCAAATCTACAGTGTTTTTTCATCAGTCACCAAGAATAGAAGTCATATAGATAATGAGGATGACAGTGATTCTTACATGGAGAATTTATTATAATACAATGATTGTAAAGAAAGAGGTCATAGACTCTTTTTATTGTTTTCAAGGCATTCTGAATAATAAGGATATTTAGTGATAGGTGCCATCAATGAAATGAAACTAACTGTTCTTCAAGATTTTAGTCACTATTTTGAAGGTGTTATGACTATTCTTAAGATGTACCACTGTTCCTTTCGAAGTACCACTATGAGGTCAAGAGAGTAGACACCATCTTGGAGATCAAAACACTGTCATACAGAGCCGAGACAAGAAGCAGAGACTATCACAAGAATAAAAGAGAATTTTCAGTTGGGAGCTTGGTCCAGATAGAGATTTCTTTATATACAACAGGCATTTCAACCCTACTGTGTTGAATCTAGGGAGAGAGATGACTCGTTTGGAGGAGACTAAAGTTTCCTATTGCAAGGAAGAAGAATTGACTATTTTGAGGGCTTAGATCATAGTTCACGAGACCTATTTATAGCTTTAGACCAAATATTTTGACAAAGATAAAAATATACAACAGTACCTGTGAAATTCAGTACTACCTTAGAAAAGGAAGAGATCATGTTTACCCTTTATATATTGACATAAAAAAGAATCATAAATCTATGCGTATGAACATATCTCCACAAAAACTCAAAATCTTAACATATAAATACTTGGAGATCTTGCAATGCCTCCACTCACTTCTTTACTTTGAGAGGTAGTGATTTAATGTACCTTGACGAGGTACCAACAAGAGTCTGCAGCTTATCCTAAAACATATCATGGAAGACTTCTTAAATCTAGTGATTCCAATAAATTTCTATTATATATAAGATTCTATCCAATAAAGGCACTTCCAAATTTAGCCTGGCCCTTAGAAATTTTACTTCAATTGAAAAATAAAAATTTAATTGTGTCATATCAGAGTTTGTAAACATATAAAATTAGATTGAGTAGATTTCCACAACCCATAAGTTAATCAGAGTGTGCTTCTGGATTTGGTTGTGTGAGTTTTTTTAGCATCAACATTTCTGATTACACTCCATGATCTATCGTCAAGATGATAGAGAGAAAGGAAAAAAACATCCTGATCATGGATCAAAGAATTTGATCCAAAACATTTATTCTAAAGAAACTCACACAATCAAATCCGTAAGAACACTATGATTAACATATAAAAAAACAGAGTTCTGATGGTCATATTGCACAGAAAAATATCATATGCATGGATAGAGGTACATAGAAAATTAATAAAATCAGTGAGTTCCAGTTTCTAGAATATTGGAAGTTCTGATTCATCAATTTTTATTGATATAATATTGGCAAGTTGCCATGTGAATGTGATATGTTGAAAGTGTAAATGCTTTATTTCTTAAATGATAAATCAACATAGGATAGATATTTCACTTGTTCAATTGATAATCACACTACTTACAAAGCAATACGTTGCTTTATATGGCATATTAAAGTAATTAGTAAATATAAAATCACCCTATGTTGGTTATATAATATATATCGGGAAGCGTATAGAAGCACGTTACTAATTTCACTTGACTTCATCATCTATCATGTTAAGCACACACTTTTTAGCAATTGGGACATGATATATTACTGACGTCTCTTTTATGACTGTTCATAATGATAGTAGCATTGTCCTGGTTTCTCCCTTGGTATTTAGGCCAATGATGTCTCTTTTATGATTGTCCTAGTAATTTATTTATGACAAAATATTAGCATGGATCACATCATGTAAAACTAGTAGGAGGCAAATTAACATGTCTGAAAACCCCCGATAGAATCCCTCTTGCACTCATGTATATTTTCAAATTGTACATCTTTTATATTAAAGTCCTCCAAGAGTATTATCTAAATATTATATTGAGATTTTTTGGCTACAACATTTTGCACTAGCAGTAGAAAGCTAAAGCCAAAATGGAGGAGCATTCCCTATAGTATAATTTGCCAATTTGAGTTTGCAAAAATAATCCATTTTTTTTCAAATGGCAGGGACTCTAGTTGTCTGTAGCTCTTTTTATTTATTTGTTCATCTTCTACATGGCATACTCTTTACAAATATGTATTATTACTATATTCTAATCTATCTATCTACCTACATATTCTGATGCTAATGTATGTTACCAATGTATGCTTATATAGATTTCACGCAGGCCACGACTCGTTAGCAAAGTTGAAAAATCCTATGGAAATTGAACTATTTCCATGTATGACTGCATCTAATAGGAGTTGTGCTGTGTTGAACCATTTTCCAATAGGTGCCCAATGTGCTAGAAGATCACTTGGCATAGTGGATTCCTTGATGGTGCCACTTGGACTCTTGCATTGACTACATTGTCTTCAGTCATCAATGTGATGTTCAAAATAGTACAGTAACACTTTATGGTTTAGCCTAGAGGTGCATTAGAAATTACTAAAGATATGGTAGAAACTACAAAATGCTTGGTGGATGAATGTTTATTGTTAGTGTTTCACCTGTTTATGTTGTTTTGCACCAAAAGTGGATAATGTGCAACTATTGCTTGAAATGAATGGATGGCCCTTTTGAGTTACTATAAGCTTCTAGGAAATGTTGTGGTGTATAAAAAACCATGGAAGTATTCCTTCACTCTTCTTCTCTTTTGTAGTGCTCCACCACTTTCATGTACATAAACAACTCCTAATGCCAAAAGAAAGACTTGTAATTTATTCTAGGATTTACCTAATTTTAAATTTTCTCATATCTATAGAGTACATCCCAAGTTCTGCTAGCTGCATGGATATTTATATTTTCATGAAATAGAAAATTCAATAACAATCTTAACTATTGGGAAGATAGTTCTTAATCTTAATATGAGTGGGTCATTCTTTCTTTATTGTGTAGAGTCTTCCCTGTCCTCTTAGGTGCCTTGAGAACAAAGCTGAGAGATTGTGCTATGAGGGAAATAATTCTTTATCCAATATTCATGGCAGTATTTTTGGGAGATTAATCGCTACAGATAAATTTAAAAACTGATAACATGCATGTGTACAAGATCCCTATCATCAATCCTCTTACCCATCTTTAAACATTCAAATTTCAAATAAACTCTTTAGTTAAGATGTGTAATATAAATTCATATATTTGGTTTTTCCCTAGTTTATATCATATTTATAGGAACATTTTAAGGATCAAGATGTTTTCTTTGTATTGAGACTATTTATTATGATTGGTTCAATTTTATTTAGTCTTATAATTTAATGATTAATGACTGATTATGATGATAATAGGTGATGTGTGAGGAAAGAGATGACATGATAAACATAAATCTCATGTGTAAATGGGAAAGGAAGAGATTGTGATCTTTCACTTTTCTGATTAGCGTCTATAAACTTGTGGAATATTGTTGTGACTATCTAAGAGTTGGAATAGGAGATGGTGAGACTGTTCTATTGTGCAAGTGAATGTTATCAATAATATCAGTGAAACCCAAACTATTGTACAAGTCCAGAAGTGCTTACTGAAGTGCCATACCATATTGACATCCACCATACCATATTGACATCCACCTGGGGTGTTGTTAATGATTGGAGATTTCTATATAGGTCTACATACCTATTTAAGGTGTTATAGTAGTCATAGAACACATCATAACTGAATCATATGAGTTTGGAGGTGACTGTGGTCTGTCGTGCCAGCATAGAGTGAACCATAGCAGCAGCTAAGAGTGTTGTGTAGCATTAGGAGTACACTTGTTGTTGATATATTCTAAGGACCATGACACTAATTGCAAGGTATGCACAAAATGGAATTTTTGAAAAGGCTTTATAAACTTTCAAGAAAATGCAATTGGCAAGTGTAAAGCCAAATTCAACAACATTTACCAACATCCTCTCTACCTGTGCTAAAATGTGAGCTTTAGAATAGGGTATGGACATTCATTAGAGAATAATGGAAGAGAAATTTTTATCAGATATTTAGAAATGATATGGTAGAAATGTATGTAAAATGTGGAATAATAGTCAAGGCATGTGAAATCCTTGTGAGCTTCCATGTTTTGTGGTGAAGAGGGGTAGTGGACCCGACCAAAATCACTAGGGAACTTGTATGCTCCTGATATGTTTTGTAACAACACTAAAAAATATTCATCAAAAGGGACCCTAACCCAAAATCCTTGTATGATAAGACCTATTTATGGTATTCTCCTTCACATAGATCCACCATCCCTCTACAAATTAACACCATCCCCATTCTTGATCATAAACTGATCATGTCAGAATTCCCTGTTTAGATTGTCCAATCCCAACTCCTATAGTCACCTAGACCCTTCCTTGGGTTAGAACTTGACTTAGGCTCCAAATACCTTATAACATAGAAAAATTTCTTCTTCTTTACCCTTAAAGACTCCCCACTCTCATCTCTCACTCCACTTGTGTCTCAAACCCCATGACAATTTCCCACTGTCATTCCTATCAGCATTACTCGTGACAATTACTCATCCCATTGATTATAATAGTCATGTTAAACAAACCTATAATATGTTTCCCCTTCTTCCTACCATGTAAGAAAAAATAAAAAAACTCTAAGGATCTTCCCACACCCACTCCTATCCTTGACTCACTTTGCATCAACATTCATCAATTGAAACAACTAATGTTACCTTATTGTCCTACTGTGACTATTTGACCAATCCCGCAACTTTCTTTGATTCAACCCTCCCATTTGGATTCTTTGTCACCTCAAAGAATTTTCACACATCAAACAATCCTTCAATCATCTGTGACATGGCGTTCATGAAAATCTCTCAATCACCCATCAATGGGCAAAGCCTTAATAAAATTATATCTCTGTCAAACCCCTCAATAACAAATCACTGTCATCTTTCAAAGACCAACAACACGTGCTTTTCACTGTATGGTGCTCTGCAATACTAGGAATTTATTGTAAACATCCAACCTCATCCTCCTAGCCATGAATAAGGTGGGGTTCCACGTGATCTATAAAATCACATTTTAGAGGCTCTCGGGTTAACCTAGCTAAGGGTTTTACCAGTAAACCTTCAAACACAAAATAATTCTTCAATTCTTAACCAAATAAACTAATTCAAAGAACAAATTGTCAAGTATTTGATGCTTAAATATGTTGACATGATGGATCTATGAAACAGAGATATAAAGTTTACAGTTTTAGAGATGTCATGATCTTATTAATGTTTACTCCATGCTTGTTACAGTTGGAGCCACTATAAAAATCACTCAAGGCAATGCAAAAAAACAATTTAAGAATCAAGAGACTAAGCATTGTCATGGAGCTATGACAACTAATGAAGTTATTGTTTCGAAACACTAAAGGGCATTCATGAAGAAATCATGAGAAATGATAGTTCACAAAGGGAATTCATGTTCCATAAGCAAGGCACAACTGTCATATGAGCAACAAAATCTATCATGGCTGTTACAAATCACAATGCTATAATGCTAAATAGTTTTTTTGTTCAATACAGTTACAACACAAGGATATATAACAGTGAACATTGAGGTTCAAAACAACCATATAGATTACAACACTTAATAGTTCATCAATAGTCCAAGGATCAAAGGGCAAACATATAGGAAGTTTGACAGTGACTTTTAATGAAAGAAGATATGCAAGGTTCATGAAACACATTCAAGGGAATACACAAACACAGAGAACAACAAAGTCCTTCATGAAAGTCACAAGTAACATTGATTTCAATGTATGATAGCTGTGAAAGGAAAAAGTTGAAAGACAGTGACAAAGAGCATGAATAAAGAAATAGTGATAATTCTAATGCAATTATACAATGACAACAAATAATGAAAGGCGATCAAGAACACTAATGAAGGACAACATCATTATCAACCAATATGTCATTGTTTTTTATCAGAGGTGAATAAGAGATAGAGATCCCTGATATACAATTAAGGGACATCCATGTTTCAACACAACCATAAAAGCCAAGAAGGTCATAAAGACAACACTACCATAGACAATAAAAGATACTATTCAAGTCATGAAAGGTACAATGGATGATAATGTTTAGGCATGGGTATGTTTAAGAAGCATCAAAATAGAATGGTGCAAGAGCCAATTGACACAAAGACAGAGATGTGAAAATAGTGGTTAGTATTTTAGACAATAGGATGTGAAAACAGTGATAAGAGCATCAAAAATATAGTGGGCAATATCTCAAAGATAGTTTTTCAATTTAAAATATTTCATAGGACAATGAGCCAAAATATAAATTTCCATTTGTGGGACAGTAGAGTAAAAGATAATCATGGCATGACACGTTGTCCAATTTTGTATACTAAAATATGAAGGGACAGATCTGCAACATAAGACATCTCTAATGGTCATGAAGAATATCGTTGTTCAAGGAAAAACTTAGAATTCTGATCGCAAGCAAACAGTAACTAAGAATGGAGTGTTGATAGGTACACTATGGTGTCCTATAGAGCCAAAAATGAACAGAGATGTGAGTCTATCCATGAAGGATTAGGAAAAGGGTCTGGTTGATCCTCTACAACAAGTTATGAAGCCTTTTGAAAGGGTAAAAGATGACTGTCTGCACTCAGCAAGGAGCAAGGTTACCATTGATGGTAACAAGTGCACAAATTTATTTTTTGATCTTAATAGTTTGATTGCAAGGAAAACCATCGTGTTTAGAAACACCCCTAGCAATAACCCTAGAAAATCGAATCGAGGAAGCCATGGGTATTTTAGATTCCATAGATAACAAAAACATAAAACTAGATCGCAATACATAAATATCATTTGTAATTTTCTAGCTATTTCCTACTTGTGTTAGATGATAAATTCACTTGATGCAAAGGGTTTTGAGAATAAAAGTTTAGCGCCCATCTCCATAATCATGCAGCTAAATTTTGTACAACAAATCCAAAGAATTTGATGGTTTTTAAATTTTCTTTATGGGCCATATAACAAGGACTTATGTTCTGTTTATTCTGAGAAATTGAAAGTAATCATTTTAAGGAACTTTAGTGGTTATAGCTTTTAGAACTTCTCTATCTGTCTTCCAAGGAGAGGTTTTTTGTTTATAATGAGAGGCTCATTCACAAGCTGCTTGAAAATTATTTTTTGCAATTTTAGTTTCGAGAAAAATAATAGTTGTTACTTGCCTTAAGTTTTGCAATGTTTGGGTGCTTGAAAAATTGAATATATTAGTTTCTTTCTGCATATAGAGACCTTCAAATCTACAGTGTTTTTTCATCAGTCACCAAGAATAGAAGTCATATAGATAATGAGGATGACAGTGATGCTTACATGGAGAATTCATTATAATACAATGACTGTAAAGAAATAGGTCATAGACTCTTTTTATTGTTTTCAAGGCATTATGAATAATAAGGATATTTAGTGATAGGTGTCGTCAATGAAATGAAACTAACAGTTCTTCAAGATTTTAGTCACTGTTTTGAAGGTGTTATGACTATTCTTAAGATGTACCATTGTTCCTTTAGAAGTACCACTATGAGGTCAAGAGAGTAGACACCATCTTGGAGATCAAAACACTGTCATACAGAGCCGAGACAAGGAGCATAGACTATCACAAGAATAAAAGAGAATTTTCAGTTGGGAGCTTGGTCCAGATAGAGATTTCTTTATATACAACATGCATTTCAACCCTACTGTGTTGAATCTAGGGAGAGAGATGACTCGTTTGGAGGGGACTGAAGTTTCCTATTGCAAGGAAGATGAATTGACTATTTTGAGGGATTAGATCATAGTTCATGAGACCTATTTATAGCTTTAGACCAAATATTTTGACAAAGATATATACAACAGTACCTGTAAAATTTAGTACTTCCATAGAAAAGGAAGAGATCATGTTTACCCTTTATATATTGACATATAAAAGAATCATAAATCTATGTGTATGAACATATCTCCACAAAAAATCAAAATGTTAACATATAAATACCTGGAGATCTTGCAATGCCTCCACTCACTTCTTTACTTTGAGAGGTATTGATTTAATGTACCTTGATGAGGTACCAACAAGAGTCTGCAGCTTATCCTGAAACATATCATGGAAGACTTCTTAAATCTAGTGATTCCAATAAATTTCTATTATATATAAGATTCTATCCAATAAAGGCACTTCCAAATTTAGCCTGGCCCTTATAAATTTTACTTCAATTGAAAAATAAAAATTTAATTGTGTCATATCACAAATTGTAAGCATATAAAATTAGATTGAGTAGATTTCCACAACCCATAAGTTAATCAGAGTGTGCTTCTGGATTTGATTGCGTGAGTTTTTTTAGCATCAACATTTTCGATTACACTCCGTGATCCATCGTCAAGATGATAGAGAGAAAGGAAAAAATCATCCTGATCATGGATCACAGAATGTGATCCAAAAGATTTATTCTAAAGAAACTCACACAATCAAATCCGTAAGAACACTATGATTAACATATAAAAAATCAGATTTCTGATGGTCATATTGCACATAAAAATATCATATGCATGGATAGAGGTATATAGAAAATTAATAAAATCAGTGAATTCCAGTTTCTAGATTATTGGAAGTTCTCATTCATAAATTTGTTTTGATATAATATTGGCAAGTTTCCATGTGAAAGTGATATGTTGAAAGTGTAAATGCTTTATTTCTTAAATGATAAATCAACTTAGTATAGATATTTCACTTGTTCAATTGATAATCACACTACTTGCAAAGAAATAAGTTGCTTTCTATGGCATATTAGAGTGATTAGTAAATATAAAATCACCCTATGTTGGTTATATAATAAATATATAAGGAAGCGTCTAGAAGCACGTTACTAATTTCACTTGACTTCATCATCTATCATGTTAAGCACACACTTTTTAGCAGTTGTGACATGATATATTAATGACGTCTCTTTTATTACTATTCATAATGATAGTAGCATTGTCCTAGTTTCTCCCTTGGTATTTAGGACAATGACGTCTCTTTTATGATTGTCCTAGTAATTTATTTATTACAAAATATTAGCATGGATCACATCATGTAAAACTAGTAGGAGGCAAATTAATATGTCTGAAAACCCCCGCTAGAATCCCCCTTGCACTCATGTATATTTTCAAATTGTACATCTTTTATATTAAATTCCTCCAAGAGTATTATCTAAATATTATATTGAGATTTTTTGGCTACAACATTTTGCACTACCAGTAGAAAGCTAAAGCCAAAATGGAGGAGCATTCCCTATAGTATAATTTGCCAATTTGAGTTTGCAAAAATAATCCATTTTTTTCAAATGGCAAGGACTACAGTTGTTTGTAGCTCTTGTTTTTTATTTGTTCATCTTCTACATGGCATACTCTTTAGAAATATGTAGTATTACTATATTCTAATCTATCTATCTACCTACATATTTTGATGCTAATCTATGTTACCAATGTATGCATATATAGATTTCACGCAGGCCACGAATCGTTAGCGAAGTTGAAAAATCCTATGGAAATTGAACTATTTCCATGTCTGATTGCATCTAACAGGAGTTGTGCTATTTTGAACCATTTTCCAATAGGTTCCAAATGTGCTAGAAGATCACTTGGCATAGTGGATTCCTTGACGGTGCCACTTGGACTCTTGCATTGACTACATTGTTTTCAGTCATCAATGTGATGTTCAAAATAGTACAATAAGACTTTATGGTTTAGCCTAGTGGTGGATTAGAAATTACTAAAGATATGGTAGAAACTACAAAATGCTTGGTGGATGAATGTTTATTGTTAGTGTTTCACTTGTGTATGTTGTTTTGCACCAAAAGTGGATAATGTGCAACTATTGCTCAAAATGAATGGATGACCCTTGAGTTACTATAAGCTTCTAGGAAATGTCGTGGTGTATCAAAAACCATGGAAGTATTCCTTCACTCTTCTTCTCTTTCATAGTGCTCCACCACTTGCATGTACATAAACAACTCCTAATGCCAAAAGAAAGACTTGTAATTTATTCTAGGATTTACCTAATTTTAAATTTTCTCATATCTATAGAGTACATCCCAAATTCTACTAGCTGCATGGATATTTATATTTTCGTGAAATAGAAAACTCAATAACAATCTTAAATATTGGGAATATAGTTCTTAATCTTAATATGAGAGGACCATTCTTTCTTTATTGTGTAGAGTCTTCCCTGTCCTCTTAGGTGCCTTGAGATCAAAGCTGAGAGATTATGCTATTGGGGAAATAATTCTTTATCCAATATTCATGGCAGTATTTGTGGGAGATTAATAGCTGCAGATAAATTTAAAAACTGATAACATGCATGTGTACAAGATCCCTATCATCAATCCTCTTACCCATATTTAAACATTCAAATTTCAAATAAACTCTTCAGTTAAGATGTGTAATATAAATTCATATATTTGGTTTTTCCCTAGTTTATATCATAATTATAGGAACATTTTAAGGATCAAGATGTTTTCTTTGTATCAAGACTATTTATTATGATTTGTTCAATTTTATTTACTCCTATAATTTAATGATTAATGAGTGATTATGATGATAATAGGTGATGTGTGAGGAAAGAGATTACATGATAAACATAAATCTCATGTGTAAATTGGAAAGGAAGAGCCCGTGATCTTTCACTTTTTTGATTGGTGTCTATAAACTTGTGGAATATTGTTGTGACTATCTAAGGGTTGGAATAGGAGATGCTGAGACTGTTCTATTGTGCAAGTGAATGTTATCAGCAATCTGAGTGAAACCCAAACTGTTGTACAGGTCCAAAAGTGCTTACTAAAGTGCCATACCATATTGACATCCACCTGGGGTGTCGTTAATGATTGGAGATTTCTATACAGATCTACATAGCCAGTGAAGGTGTTGTAGCAGTCATAGAACATGTCATAACAAAATCATATGAGTTTGGAGGTGACTGTGGTCTATCGTGCCAACATAGAGTGAACCATAGCAACAGATGAGAGTGTTGTGCAACATTAGGAGTACACTTGCTATTGATATATTCTAAGGACCCTGACATTGATTGCAAGGTATGCACAAAATGGAATTTTTGAAAAGGTTTTAGAAACTTTCAAGAAAATGCAATTGGCAGGTGTAAAGACAAATTCAACAACATTTACCAACATCCTCTCTACCTATGCTAAAATGGGAGCTTTAGAATAGGGTATGGACATTCATTAGAAATAATGGAAGATAAATTTTTGTCAGATATTTGGAAATGATATGGTAGAAATATATGTAAAATGTGGAATAATAGTCAAGGAATGTGAAATCCTTTCGATTTCCCATGTTTGGTGGTGAGGAGGGGTAGTGGACCCGACCAAACTCACTAGGGAACTTGTATGCTCTTGATTTGTTTTGTAACAACACTTAAAAATATTCATCAAAAGGGACCCTAACCCAAACTCCTTGTATGATGAGACCTATTTATGGTATTCTCCTTCACATAGATCCACCATCCCTCTACAAATTAACACCATCCCCATTCTTGATCATAAACTGATCATGTCAACATTCCCTGTTTAGATTGTCCAATCCCAACTCCTATAGACACCTAGACCCTTCCTTGGGTTAGAACTTGACTTAGGCTCCAAATACCTTATAACATAGAAAATGTCCATGTTATTTACCCTTAAAGACTCGCCACTCTCAACTCTCACTCCACTTGTGTCTCAAACCCCATGATAATTTACCACTGTCATTCCTATCAGCATTACTCATGATAATTACTCATCCCATTGATTATAATAGTCATGTTAAACAAACCTATAATATGTTTCCCCTTCTTCCTACCATGCAAGAAAAATTAAAAAAACTCTAAGGCTCTTCCCACACCCACTCCTATCCTTGACTCACTATGCATCAACATTCATCAATTGAAACTACTAATGTCACCTTATTGTCCTACTGTGACTGTTTGACCAATCCCACAACTTTCTTTAATTCAACCCTCCCATTTGGATTCTTTATCACCTTAGAGACTTTTCACACATCAAACAATCATTCAATCATCCCTCACATGGCATTCATGACCATCTCTCAATCACCCATCAATGGGAAAAGCCTTAATAAACTTCTATCTCTGTCAAACCCCTCAATAACAAATCACAGTCATCTTTCAATGACCAACAACATGTGCTTTTCATTGTATGGTGCTCTGCAATACTATGAATTTATTATAAACATCCAACCTCATCCTCCTGGCCATGAATAAGGCGGGGTTCCACTTGATCTATAAAATCACATTTTAGAGGCTCTCGGGTTAACCTAGTTAAGGGTTTTACCAGTAAACCTTCAAACACAAATATATTTTTCAGTTCTTAACCAAATAAACTAATTCAAAGAACAAATTGTCAAGTATTTGATGCTTCAATATGCTGACATGATGGATCTATGAAATAGAGATATAAAAGTTACAATTTTAGAGATGTCGTGATCTTATTAATGTTTACTCTATGCTTGTTATAGTTGGAGCCACTGTTACAGTTTTGTTTAACAGTCCAACAAATGGTATTTATAGGAGAGATTACTGCGGCCAAAATAATAATAATAAAATATATCACGAGGATGAAGTCTTGTGGGCATATAGGAATTTCTAGGTCAAAATTTGTTGAAGGGAATATCAGACACCATGTCAAGTCTAAATTTTATCCGGTAACATATTGAAATATTGGCAATTGAAAAAAACTAGGGAACTGAAAGAGTATGCATTAATCAAACAGTCCATCATATAGTAATCCCCAAATACTTTAACAGTACAAAAATCGTTGATTCCTGTACCAATCCATGTCTCTTTATTTTAGTTCTGTAATGGTAATTATTTGATTAATGTTCAGACATAATCTCTTTCTTAAGTTCTCGTTCTTAGTTGAGTAGCATAATTTTTAAAATAGTTATCAACCCACTACAAAATTTTGATGGCTAGAACAAAGAAGATACCTGATTAACTTGATCCAGCTTACTTATGATGTTAATTTGAACGTCTAGAAATTCATCTTTTAGGAGTGCAAGAAAAATAGGAAGTAATTGTTCAATTGTTGCCTCCTGCAAATAATAAAAAAATGCATTTCATGAGAGAGCCTAATAAAAAAGCAGTGCACATCACCAACACCATAATAATATTAAAGAAATTACTAATGAGTAATATATGACCGAGCAGTGTAAAACCACGAAAATGTAAAATGTGACTAGGTCTCAATAATCCCTCAGAGTTTTAAAGAATGTTGCAGTTGCAAATTCAGTAGCATGCATTTAGGATAGGAACTCATCTAGTAAGATTTATGGTTAAATTTTCCAATGTATCTTTAGGTAAGAGTTGATAACCAATAAGATGGTCATATAGATTTCTGCCAACACACAATTCTAACATGGAATAAGCACAGGTCCTCAGAAAATAAGAAAACTATGAAACCACTATCTAAGTACTGCTGCTACATAAAATTTATGGTCACTGGTTGGCATTGGCTGGAGTAGTCAAAAATTCATTTTCCCATACTCGCAGGACTATGGCTCTATGGTGGTCTAATGATAAGGTAATAAGAAATAACAAAACTTAGAAACTAAAGTTGTTTGCCACAACATATTAAATGAGAATATCATACAAAATGTTTTATAGCAATTATAGAACGCAAAAAGATGAGCATAAGATACAATCTACCAAATCAAATCTTACCTTCCCCAAAACAGGAGCCATACCCATAATAACAGAAGCCAAGGCAAAATGGACATGCTGTGAAGAATCTATTGACAAGTTTTGTCAAGACAAATCTAACTTCATGAACAACTAAACAATAGAAGTGAAAGTATAACAACTTTTAAAACAAGCATAAAGATTTACAATGAGAGTATAGCTTGTACAAATTAAATTACCTTCACACAAGGAAGTATGTGATGGATTGCAAGTCAAAGATTTAATATTCTACAATACTTGGTCACCTTTCCTACAACTGCAATACAAAAAATAGTGTTAGTCTTAAAAGACTAAGAAATAAAAAATCTTAAACCTATCCATAACATTTGACAATGTGCTAGTTTTTTAGAGGAAAAAATGTAGCTGCAAAGGAGGATGTGACAATAACATGTTCAGTTTATTTAGCATCCATTGTTCAAGCAAGATATCATTCAAATAATAATAGTCATGTCAATATTTTTGGGGACAGGAGTACAAAAATTTGTTGTTTAAAATATAATGGATCAACAATAGGTGACCAATCAATCATATCATAACAATTGACAATAATCATTCAATGCAGAAGTGTATATTTTTACATTGAAAAAACAAAGGATATACATAAGCTTCATTGTTGTTACAAGCCAAAAAGGTCATGGTGTTCTCAACATTGATTAATGTGCTATAAATGTATGTAAATTAAATATAAGATGCTATATGGCTATGCAAAAGGTACTTATAAGATCAATTTGACAGCCACCATACATATAAATGGTAAATTATGGCCATTATAATGGTATATTAAGCAAATCATGATAACAATGTATGATAAAAGGTGGCAAAGATACCATAGTGTGGAGATCAAAATAAAGTATCATGGAAAACAACATGGTATTAAATCTACATGGGAGCTTGAGTTCAACATGGAACAGTTTGGGAGATTGCAGTAATGTAAATATTGTGAATGATGTGTCAAGTACAAAGTGCATCAAGATTTAGAAAGATAAAATATATATTCCTTTGTGACTATTTTGATCAGATTCCCAGATAATGACATTGTCACTATACTAGTGCTATATTCTACAACAAAAATATACTCAGAATTAATGATACATGTTGTTGATAGTAAGTTGTATCTGCATGAGAGTCAAGTATAGAAAAATTCAAATAGTGGTACATGAGAAACATATCTACAAGGTTCATGTGATTGATTAAAGGACAAGTGCTATGTCATTCAAGCCATGACAGAAATAATAGAGGTTTCCAATAATGAAATAATGGGAATCTACTAGATAAAGAAGATGCATAAGTATGGGCCTTGTAGGGATAATCCTAAGCAGAAAACAAAGAAGGTATTTTGGCAACCACCAGAGGAAGGATGGGTGAAAATTAACTTTGATGGTGCTGCTTAGGGAAAACCGGGGATCTCTGGATGTGGATGTATTGCAAGATATTAACAAGGCAAAATTCTTACCTTTATGTCCAAACGATTGAAGGATGATATGAATAATGTGGCTGAATGTGTAGCGGCTAAAGAGGCTTTAGTCTTAGGAGCCAAATTGGGAATTCGCGGAGTGCACCTTGAAGGAGACTCAGAGATAATAACCAATGGAATATCAAGATGGAAGATGGTAGTGTGGAATCTTGACAAACACATCAAGTAGATTCGGTGCCTGTTACAAGAGTTTGAGGACTTCAAGGTTTCCCATGTTTACCAAGCGAACAAGGTGGCCAATATGCTGGCTAATATGGGGGAGAATGCAGCTTTGGGGACTCAATTTGAAATACATGAAGACTTTAGGAGTCTTGAATTGGAATAAAAGAGGATGATAAACTTAATACCCCACTTAAAACATCTAACCAGAGGTACAAAGGAGAACTAATCTGCCATTATGCCCAATGGCACTCAAGTTTATATTATGTCTTCGCATGTGATAAAATTTGCAATCATTAATTGGTACTCTGCGAAAGAAGTCCTTACAGATTGTTCAAAGGATGTAAATTTAAGCAGGGGAAGGAGAGTAATCTATGCGGTTTTGAGTACGGAGGAGAAAATGGAGGCTAACTTTGCGCTTGAGTCTGACTGCCAAACGCAAGCGTATGAGGGAAAGATCACGCCAAGGAGATTGAGGAAAATCTTCATGTTTGATATTGTGGAGTTCATGGATGACATTCACCAGATTTTTGGGATGGAGTATTTGGACTCCTACTAGAGGTGACACTCCAACATGGACGTGGCCTCACTCATTGTAGCACTGGCATTTTGTGTGGGAGAGACCAAGGAGGAGGTCCTCAGGGTAGTGGAGGCATGTGTCGACTCAGAATGGTTGCTAGGTTTGGAAGAAATTGTTGACAGAGCGGTGCTGGGGAAAGGACTAGAAATGGAGCATGAATCATGGAGGCTAATTGGAGGAGGGGACACCTTGGTTTAGCCTCTGGTTATCTGGTTTGCATCGAACCCACAAGGGGTGCACATACCGCGGGTGGAGAAAGGCTATAAGAAGATCATTAAATTTCTATAGGAGAACATTTGGGAGCAGAGTGAGGGAAGGAAGGGCTTCATGAAATTGACACCACGTAAGAGTGTAAATGTACCAGGATAGCCATTATGACACTAGATGGAAAGGAAGGCGTAGAAAATGGTGGGCACAAGCGGAATGGGAAGTTTGCAAGGTGCTAGCCCCTTTGGCATACCAAGATCAGTGCAGGATGACAATGACATTCCCAATTTATCAAGGGAGGAGGCAACACAATGGTTTAAAGAATAGGCATGGAAGGCTGGTGAAGTGGGAAGGTGCCATGACATGGACATTTTAAATGGTTAAATGTTTTTTGTGATCATTAGTATGGTGGATGTTTTCTTGTCTCTTTTGGTAGGGTGTTAATGCCCTTTTGTCTTGTAAAATGACTATATGTTTAGGTGTTTATGGGGGTAGGGAAGTAATATGTTTGTAATGTGGTAGCCAACCATGAAAATTGGCATTATGATGTAATCCCTCTTTTATTATCAATACAAAAAAAATGTTACCGATAAAAAAAAAAAGATGCATAAGTATAACAATATCTCCTATAGCCTTACATAAATGGATAGCAATATCAAAAGACATCAAGCAATGAAGATACAAGAAGATTCATCATACATATCAGATTACAATATCAAGGGAGAAGAATGACATCAGACTTGTCATAAGAGATCAATAAAGGTGTAGTTTTGAATGTATACACTGTTGGAAAGTGACAATGCAAGCAATTGTTATTTTGTCATTGATGTCAAACCTTAACTGGTGAGACTATTGTTATCTATTTGAGTACCATATCTACTGATGATGAAGAATATTTAACAAGAATACCAAGTGAATGGTTGAGTTAAGGCAATTAAAATGGTACTTGATCAGTTGGCACTCTGGCAAAGCAATTAGTTGTTTATCTTTCAAAGACAGTTTTTCTGGCTGTTCTGTGCCGAGCAAGTTTGGCTTGTACCGAGCAAAGTTTCTTATAAAGAGAAAAGTTGCTCGTGCCAAGAAAATTTTCTTGTGCCGAGAAAAGTTGCTTGTGACAAGCAAAAGTTGTTCAATGTCGAGCACTAGTGAAATTGCCGAGTGGAAACAGTGATGTTGGCCGACTTACAGTAGTTGGATTAATGATGAGATTTGAGATCTTTGGCTGACTTAGCTAATTTTATTGGGATATGTAATGTTAATTAATGATTGATCTACATCATTTAATGTATGGAAAACTATAATTAATGCATGGTTTCAAGATTCAATTAGAGACTACTTTGGAGAAGTAAATGTAATGCAAAGATGGAATGATCCATTGGATCTGACCTAACCTAAGATCTACGATCTTGTTTAAGGGGCAAAAGATTTATCTGACCTAGACAGAGAGGTATATGATAACCTCAAGGAGTTATTCATTCAGGATGTTGAAGTGTGTTGCTGAATGTGAAGTGGATGTATATGCAAAAGAGTTGCATAGTTGATTTATTGTTTAGCATGATCTAGCAGAGAAGGCTGAATACAGAAGCAGAGAGTTGCATGTGTGATTGCTTGACAGATTTCCAAGCAGATCAGAAGGTTGAAATGACAATGCGTGCTATCTAGTAAGTTAACATTAGAGCTATAATTGGATCTGAATTTGCAAAGTAAGTTGTATGTATCAGATCACAACTGCTGATTACTTTCTAACCATTATATTAGTTAAATCATTTAACAAGGTTGACCTAATAGTCATTTGTATAAATCCTCTAACAAGGTGACATTCAGGTGGAATGTTCTAAGTCCTCTAACAAGGCCACTCCTGACAGGGTGATTAAATCCTTTAACCAGGTCACACCTAGCAGTGTGTTATTGTAACCTTTAACAGGGTTGGCACCTCACAGAGCTCACTTCAGAAGAGTGAAAACTTGGCAGCATGTTACTGGTGGTTTTTCCCATATTGGGTTTTCATGTTAAATACTTGTGTCAACTTGTGTGAATGCTTATGGTTTGTTTTACTGTTATGTTTCTACAAGCTAATTTCAATTGACAGTAAACTGCATGATTAAAGTTGTTGACATATGCTACTGCTACAGAATAGATCTAAAATATAGAAAGTTTTTATTTGCTACATCTAGACCTGAGGATAACTGATTCACCCCTCCCCTCTTAATTATTCTAAATTCATTCTAACAATTAGTATCAGAGCTTTGGTCTCCTGAAAATAGTTTGAAGGTACTTGGAGCGAAAAGATCAAGATGCATAAGAAGGAGGTTCCCAAGCTGAACAAAGATAACTTCCCTGCATGACAGAGCTTGATGAAACTACATTTGGCTGGTATTGGAGATGATGCCATGTGAATTAATGAAAATGCCTATGTACCACCTACTACTCCTCTCACAATTGCACAAGTAAAAGAAAAGCAAGAGCACAATCAAGCAATGTTGGAGATCACCTCCTCATTGAGCTATTTAGAGTCTGATGATATAAAGAGCTACACAAATGCAAAGTAGATGTGGGACAAACTTGCAACTGTCTATGGTGGAGACACAAATGTGCTAAGAGCTAAATCAGAAAGTCTAAGACGTAAGTTTGATGAGATGAAAATGCAAGAAGGATAAAATGTTAATCAGTATTGTGGTAGAGTAAAAGAAGTTGTTAATGCCAGTAGAGGAGCTAATGGAACAATTGATGAGAACGCTATTATGAGTAAGGTACTGAGAACTTTAATTCCTGTATATGCTATTAGAATTTCTACAATTCAAGAATTGATATTTACTCCTAACAATAATCTGAATTTGGAAAATCTGATAGGCAGACTCACTGCATTTGAAATGTCAAATTATGATAACTATAATCCACAAGGGATTGATTCTGCTTTTAGATCACAGTTGGTTCTCAATAAATTTAAGAAAGGAAAGAAACATGTGAACAGTGACAATGACACTTCTGATGATGATCTTGAAGAACTTGAAGCACTTATGGCAAAAAGGCTATCCAGAGGAAAAGGAAAATACAAAGGTAAACTTCCTATTATTTGTTTTTTATGCAATAAAGTTGGTCATATAGCTGCTAGATGTCCTGATAAGAATGAAAAAGATGAAAGAAAGGACTACAAATACAAGGAATACAAAGACAGAAATGATGACCGAGACTTTAGGAAATATAAAGACTACAAAGACAAAGGTAAGAAATCTTGTTATATTGCTGAAGAAACTTCTGACAATGACATTGACAATTCTGATGACAATGATATAGAAGTTGTTTATGTTGCAATGAAAGAAGATTCTGATGATGAT
>MU227202.1:41142-63919 GCA_018584345.1 Thuja plicata | reverse complement strand
GATTTAACAAGAAGACCAAGTGAATGGTTGAGTTAAGGCAATTAAAAGGGTACTTGATCAGTTGGCACTCTGGCAAAGCAATTAGTTGTTTATCTTTCAAAGATAGTTTTTCTGGTTGTTCTGTGCCAAGCAAGTTTGGCTTGTGCCGAGCAAAGTTGCTTATAACTAGCAAAGCTTCTTATGCCGAGCAAAGTTGCTTGTGCCGAACAATGTTTCTTGTGACAAGCAAAAAAATTTCAATGTTGAGCACCAGTGAAATTGCTGAGTGGAAACAGTGATGTTGGCCAACTTACAGTAATTGGATTAATGATGAGATTTGAGATCTCTGGCCGACTTAGCTAATTTTATTGGGATATGTAATGTTAATTAAACATTGATCCATGTCATTTAATGTATGGGCAATCGTAATTAATGCATGGTTTCAAGATTCAATTAGAGACTACTTTGGAGAAGTAAATGTAATGCAAAGATGGAATGATCCATTGGATCTGACCTAACCTAAGATCTACGATCTTTTTTAAGTAGCAAAAGATTTATCTGATCTAGACATAGAGGTATATGATAACCTCAAGGGGTTATTCATTCAGGATGCTGAAGCTTTCTGTTGAATGTGAAGTGGATGTGTATGCAAAAGAGTTGCATAGTTGATTTACGGTTTAGCATGATCTAGCAGAGAAGGCTGAATACAAAAGTAGAGAGTTGCATGTGTGATTGCTTGACAGATTTCCAAGCATATTAGAAGGTTGAAATGACAATGCAGGCTATCCAGTAAGTTAACATCAGAGCTATAATTGGATCTGAATTTGCAAAGTAAGTTGTATGTATCAGATCACAACTGCTGATTACTTTCTAACCATTGTATCACTTAAATCCTTTAACAAGGTTGACCTAACAGTTTCCGTTTTAAATACTTGTGTCAACTTGTGTGAATGATTATAGTTTGTTTTAATGTTATGTTTCTACAAGCTAATTTCAATTGATAGTAAACTACATGATTAAAGTTGTTGACATATGCTACTGCTGCCGAATAGATCTAAAATACAGAAAGTTTTTATTTTCTACATCTAGACCTGAGGATAACTGATTCACCCCTCCCCTCTCAGTTATTCAAAATTCATTCTAACATACACTTCCATATTTTGTCTTCCTTTTCTTCATGGATACAAGAAAAAATGTATAAAAAGGTCACATCATCCTTAATATCACTAAAGAAAATGAATTTAAGGTGTCAGAAACCACATATTAATATGAATGTGACTAATATGGGTATACACTTTCAAGGAAATATTTCAAATACAATGGAATCATGATGTTACAATGAATTGAATATACATTGTTAACCAGTAATTTAAGATTTGCAAGGAAAAACTAGGGTTTGCGAGTAGCTATTTGAATAGTTACAGTAATACATAAACAGTTTAAAGAAAAGACTACTAGATCACACAGTTCAAATGAAAAGTGGTAGTGCAAATCAAAGAAGGAGAAGTTGTTCTGGAGCTTGTTACTATTATAATCAATATGGATATTACATTTTTCAACAAAAAGAATACATTCAAGGAAAGCATCATTAAATTTTTACTAATGACATACTTCATATATCAAAAGGAGAAGTGATAATGTTATTCATCAATGATACAAGCTATAATAGTGAAAATATAAATCCATGTTACATATATGTTGGATAAAATATTATTGGAATTATAGAGATGGTTTGTCAGATTGTATAGAATGTTAATGTAGAAGTCAAAAGTGTACCTTAACCACATACTTGTGATAGGGAGGTGTATACAAGAGGAATTTCTAAATAATGATCAAAGATAAAAAGAAGACATATCTTTCTCATACATCAAAGGGAATAGTCTAACTCCAGTTACATTATACCACAAGCTATCAAATGAATAGACATCATTCAAATTGCATGAAGAATAACATAAATACATTTCAAAAAGAGGCACAGTTATAATTGGAAGGGCACAACATTCAACCACAAAATATTCTTGTATCATGAGCAATAGGATGCATGGAAAATCATTAATTCGTTAGTCTTAAGATACAACTAAGAGTGTTTGATAGACAATAAGTTTCTCTGAGGTATTTTTAGCCCTAGGAAATTGCATAATAGAATTCATGATATTTTGAGATGTGAGGTTTTTCATGGTAGCCCCTATTTACTAGGGCATGCGGTTTTTACCAAATACAAATATGCACAGAGATATACAAGAGGGAAATGAAGCAGTTCAATCACAGAGGAAAGGGTGTTTTGAAAAATTTCTAGATCAAGATCAGCTGCGACATACATTACAGTAATCCTCAACACACAGAGCCCTAAAATATATAGGTTTCAACATGAGTTCCACAACCATGACATATGTTAAAGGAAAACCTGGAGAATAATGAGAGATAGAAAATACTAGAGAAACACTAAATTTAGGTATCATTTCATTGTTTCAAAATAACCCTTGTCACGACATGCTAAAAAAAATAGAAAACCCTTTTCCAATCATGACATGAAGCCTAGTTTGAGAAGTATAACAGATGAAAGATTAGAAATGGGGTCCATAGTTAGCCCAATTTTCTCTAAAGGTCACCAAGGGTAAAATACACGAAAGGAGTAGATATGTTGAGCCCAAGAGATCCATTTCTATGATATCCACTTCAAAGAGCCTTAGAGTTCCATAGGCATAAGAGAAGTTCTATCAAAGTTCAAACCCTTGGCTATATAGAATCAATGATATTGTGTTGACATTACAGTTACTTTAATTTCACATAGAATGCACAAATTTGTATGAAAAAACATGGCCAAACTAGAAGAGTACATCGCCATTGAGAGAAGGTCAAAGGAAATGAAATTGTTTTCATTATTAGCAAAGCCATAGCTTTAAGGAACAAGAACCTACATGTAAGAATATCAAATCTGCGGTGATCACGTTCACATAGTTTTACAAAAATCACATTGTAGTGAGAGGTTTTGGCATGAGTTTCTGGTTGGAGTTAACATTGAGGGAGTCCAAATGATTTGCATAGTCTAGGATGATGGTAGGAATTTTGAAATGTACCTTTGTGTTGTGATTTGATAAGGAGGAGCCCATTTGACAATAATGGATAATGCTCAAGTTGGAGAGTTAATCGTGTTAGATGCCTCATTTCTATGAACAAGAACCTTGAATGGAATTTGGGCCAGTTAGTACCTTCAGAATTTGTGTTGGTGTTGGATGATCTACATCATCTGCATAAATAATCATTGAAAAATTATTCAACTCCTTCAATCAATATAAAAGGAATTTAGACACATTTACATTGCTAAAAGTCTTTTTTTTTTGCTGCTATTGAATTCAGCTGGACATTTGGAAGGCAGGGGAAGCGGACTATCATGTTTGAATATGTAGTAAGAGGGAGGCTGGGATATTAGTGAATCTCATAAGGGCCATAGAATCTCTTCTACTACACAACATAAATTGAAAATTTTGCTTCTCTGATCACAACATCCTCTATAAAATCACATTTAATTTATGTCTAAATTCTAACAAATCCTTATTATCTCATTTAATTAAATATGTAGAATCTGAAACTAGAAATATATATTGGTTTTGAATGTTTAAATGTGAGGGGAGATACGTGGAAAAATGGGGAGATGATAAGGTGAAAGATAAGATACTATAAAGTGCATCCAAGTATGGCCTATTTTCTCTACAAAAGTAATAAATTGAGATTCATGGAGATAGAAACAAAGAGTTTAAGGTTCAATTGGTTTACCAAATAAATTATATCCAAAGAGTGTTAATTTTTCTTCATCATTAATTGTAAGATTTTAATTTGTTGGAACATTCTCAGTTGATCGTTGATTGGTGAAAGCGTTGCATAAAATTTGAATTGAGTTTTTTGTTGTAATGACTTACTTATAGAATGTGTGGATTGGAATTTGATGTTCATGGTTATTATTTTATGTTGTTGTGAAGTTTCAATTTTGAACCCTTATCTGAAATAATTAACACAAAAAATCCCTAGGCATATTATTGGTATTAGAACCTTTGCATCCTACAAGCCTCTATTTGCAATGTAGATTCAAGAGCTTGTGTGAGAGATAATTAAGGTATCAGTGAAAATAATAGTTGAGGACAACAAATATCTAAAATATCAAATGTTGCTGATAGCAATAGTTGAGGAGATGGTCACAATAACAACCCATAGAAAATAAAAGGTTGGCTATGACCTATACTCTTGACATTTAGATAAAATTAACTAAGAATAAAATACAGTGATCCATACAATGTAAAATTAATGAATGCTACTAACATAAAGGGGCTCGTGACTATTTTGGATAGTAAATAAAAGGAATATACAATGGTGTAGTCTGAAAACAGTGACCAATGATGCTAAATTATGGATCACATTGATGTGGAAAATAGAGATGAGTAGTGATTACTGTCATTGAAGCTCATTGCTGACTTGAAGGATCTCCATGACTTTTTTTTAATGAATCTGTGACTTCTCTTTAAGCTACTGCCACTATTCTTCAAGAAGTGTTATGAATTTTCTTTTAAAATGTGATGATTTTCCTTAAGGTTTGATGTGGTTCTTCAAGGATATAGTTATACCATGAATGGGACATTCATGAAAAGTAAAATATTTGGCAAGATTTCAAGCATCTATTACTTATTTATACATCAAGATACAATAATAACTATGTTGCGGTTATAGGCAGGTCTGTAATCAAAGGGTTATTGGTTCAGATAATCAAAGGGGTGTTACACCTGGGATATCACAAATATTTTCTTGGTTTCAGACAATGAAATTATTTACACCAGATAACTTAAATTTTCAGATTCACTAAGCTACAAGGAGAACTGCTAATAGAAGTGAAGAAGTCCCAATGATGTGTGCCCATCAACAACTGGGAATCCAAACTATCTGTCTCACTGATAAAAACACAATACTGTGTAGCTTATTTAAAATATATTCTAACAAATGGATTTATTCCTTACAGGTGTTTGCTGATCACAGAACAAGCTTGCATCCAATAGAAGTTACTAGAAATTGGATTTGGAATTTGTGAAGATGCATAGTATACTTTAGTACATCAATTCCTAGTAAATTTAGAGGTTAGTTTATTTTCATTTAAAACCTGGAAATCATTACTCAATGTTTTTACTTTTCATATCTAATTTCTAATGTATTTTTTTACTGCATGCTATCAGGTCTTCACGCAGAAGCAATCCAAGAGTGTTTTTGGAAAGGTACAAATATTTTCACATCTTTACACACACAAATATATAGCATTGGTGTTTTTCTAAATATTGAAATAAAATTGAATTGCATTATTCCCCAAGGAACCTTGAACTCCTAATGTCATTAATTTGATGGTGGAGAAGATTCACCTATATAATCCAGTCTGTGTTAATTACTTCACAGAAATAATACTAATTTCTACATAGAAATCCTGAGTAGATCAACGCCGAGGATGATTTATATTTTTAAATATAGATTTCTCTCTTTGCTTCCAATCTTGTAAAAGAAGCTGGAAAGTGCTTGCAATATTTTAAAATTTTAAACCAATAAGATGAGAAAGTGGTGGTGAGATCTTATATTCCTTAAATTTTAGGACTCAGCTCGGCAATCCTGATTTTGTGATCAGGTAGGCCCTTTGTTTTTTCCAAACTCTCAGAGCCTACAAAGTTTAAAACTTTAAATACAACTAACAAAATGTCAAAATAACATCCATGGACACTGCAAGAAATAAGACCTGATTTGTATGATAATTGTCGAATAGGAAAATAACATGGGGGCAGCTGAACCGCAAATATCACCATTGCGAATCTAGTAAGCATTAAGCATATAATTGGAATCAAATTTGTGAAATTAATTATAGACCTGACTACAGTGTCAAAATAAGTAGATTTTCAAACCAACAAGAGAACAACAATCTCACTAAAACTTCTCCAAGTGACTTAGAACAACAAGTATGAAGAGCATCCTTCAATTTCAACCTTCTCGAGAGATTACCACTGAAATACTCATCCACGAACCAACATAGCACTCAGAAATTTTATGAGTCAAATATCAAGCACTGGAAGCATACGGGAAACTTTGGGATAAGTTATTTAAGTTGTTTTCTACACCTAACTCCAAAACTCCACAAACCCACTTCCAAACTACCAAACCCAAAACTCCAACACAAGCCAAAATAACTATCAAACTAAAGCTTAACACACCAACCAGCTAGGGTGGATGTTTCATCATAGAAACCAACAACTATAGAGATGGTTTTCATCCTAAAAAATAAATGAATAAGTCTCACAGCTCATTCCATCACCATCTTGTTAACTTGTCAAATCAATATCCATTGAGAGCTCAAAATTCTTATTTATAAGAGGGAAGAATTAGGGAAAACACAACTTGAATTTAAATTTGAATTCATTCCCCTCTCATTTAACCTTTTAAAACAATAATGTATTACATTTCCTTGGCATCCCATTTTAAGCTCACAAAAATTAACTTTTAGATTACTAAACTCATCTCTTAGCCTTGGCGTAACCTTTTGGGGTCAAAACATATCTTTTAAAAACAACTTCAGTTGACCCCCTTTGCTAGGTCTAGCAATAGGGAGCACTTTATGAACACTTGGCCCATTTCACTTAAGTTATTGAGTGACTTTATTATTATTCAACTTAGAACTCACCAAGGCACTAAATTTCAAAACATTGCACCTGAACTGTTGAGACCAAATGCTAAAAATGACACTTACTAAAAATAGTCATATGTTAAAAATAGAAACTCTGCTAGAATACACTGAAAATGTAGGCTCGAGATCTCCATCAAACATTGAGTCCCCTAACCAACTTTGCTTAGCCTATGGTAACCCAAGGAATAGGCTATTTGCAAGTCAAATTGACTAGGGGTGAAAAAGGATCATTACACTATTTCTTAACCTTTAAAGTTGATAGCCAATCTTAGGACCTATCTTCAACATTCTTTATTTTCTGATTCAGCCCCTTGCATTTTCTGAATTGTCATAAACTAAATTGTTCCATTACAAGAAACAGAACAACACATTTTCTTTCTTACAAAATCATACTTAATGAGTAGAGATGGTCTATTTCTAAAACACATGTCCCCTCCTTGGATCCCAACGTAGTAGTTACCCTCCATGCTACAATGTTTAATCCATCCATAATTACATTTGGGGAATTTTGAGGTGAGGTCTTGCCGATGGAATGGGAAAGCACTATTGGACAATAAATGGACATTTATAGAAAGAAAGAGTGGGTAGGACCGTCAAGATGTATGAACTACTTGAATATCGAGATACAATCAACAACCTTCTTCTCCAAATATCAGCCCTATTTCGTATGCTCAAAAGAAATAGAAGCCTATTTAGCAAAAAAAGGGAAAGCATGGAAGTACCTCTAAAATTCTACCCTAAATTTTGAATGGATAATAATTATGGGGACAAGGAAAAAACCAAGGGATGGGGAAGTGTTCACACAAAACTCATCTTATTGTTTTGAATAGATTTAGAGATTATATTGTTACACTTCTGGTAATCTCTCATTTTACCTTGAATACCCATGCATAAATAATAAAAAATAAATAAATAACAAATCCAGTGAAAATCACAAAAGTGGAATCTCCAAGTTTACTATGAAGTAGAAGAATCAATTGCAGCAACACATATCTTCACATACAAAATACAAGTGAAGTGTTGCAGAGAAAGATGATTGATCTCTTAATACATGCTGACTTTATTTCTATTTCAAACAAATCAACTTAAATTTGATAATAATATCTGATGGATTAATAATTAGACACACTAAACAATGTAACAAGCCAGTTAAAACAAGAATATAACAAAGCCCAAGTGCTGATGTCAAGGGCCTTTACATTGCACAACAAATCCAAGATTCCAAACTAATCAGATGCAAAAAATTTCACGTAAAGGTACAATAAAATAAACATGATAAATACTGTAACTAACTTCAATCATGTATTGTTCCCTGAAGTTTTTTTAAAAGTACAAGAGTCATGACCTCTACCAAAACCCAAATTATGACATCAAGACTCATAAAGTACTCCAACATTTCAAAGAACATTAAGTTATGACTCATTAACTGTAATTATAAAGTGATGAGCATCCTCTTCTAAACTTAGCTTTTCCTTCTGTGATGTCAAATTACATGGATTGATAACAAAACTTGAAATTATATTGTTAAGCCATCCCAGTTGAGACTGTTGATGAACTAAAGGACATTGGGACTGAGTGCAAAGGTAATAAAAAAAGTACTAACTTCAATCGTGTATTGTGCCCTAAAGTTTTTTTTAAAGTATAAGCCCATGGTTGGAGTATAGTTGATGAGAAATCTACACTCCCAAAGATCCCACCATGATTCAATTCTTGTTCTGAGAGTTGGGGTGAATTTGATTCCCTTGTAATGTAAGCCTGCAGATCAGAGTCTACTTAGTGAGAAAGTGAAGGTTACAAAGATCCCACAATAGTATAATTATTGCTAGGTGTGATTGGATATGTGTTTGATAACAACATAAGTTAAGCCCCATGTCAGATTCTGGTTGTTGAGAAAGTTGTGCACACAAACAACCCACAAAAATTCAATTCCTATTAAATAAAGACAGATTTGGGTTCCCGAGCCAGCTGCAACATTGTTCTCTTCAAGAGGTGGTACATATTTGGATGTGTTTCTTGATATAGTGACTATATCTGTATCCCGACTGGGTGCTTCCATCTCTTGATGATAAAAGAAGGAAACACACATGGATCCCAGACAAAAGGTTAATTCACAACTGCATTATATATAGCTCAAATCATAAGTTTAAACAGTTTATGGACAATATATAGTTATGGTGTCATTAATTTTATTCCAAGCAAGTTCTCACAAACAAAAAATAGGGGAGAAACCCTACATTGAACAAAAAACTCAAAACTTAAACTACTGGTGCTACATTCCAGTATGTTTAATTCTAACAGGGAGTACTGACAGTAAAAAATGATGAATGCAATCAATCATGGTGAATAGTTTTTCTCTATCAAAAATATCAAATATATTGTAACTTAAGTAAAATAATTAACAGGAAAATACAAGTTGATTAGTGTCTTTGTAACTGGGGTGCTTTTATAAACCTTATCTGATGTTCAAGGCTTTAGTCTACTACCTCAACTTAAATTATCTGTCTTGGGACTCAACTCATTGGCTTAGCTAAACGCTCTTGCATACACTTCTGGTACTCATTTTAAGGCATCTAAAGACTACAGAAAGGGTTTTGTCTTTAACTAAAGAGAGGCCTAGCCTGCTATACATGTATGAAATTTGTGGAAGCACAACAAGGCCAGTTAACTATTGATTGCAGAGGATACCCAAAATGCACCTGTGCACTAATGAATTTATCTATTAAAGACAACATATGCCTGTGCACTAATGAAGTAATCTTCCAAATACTTATGTTGTAGCTGGTTGGTGGGATGAGTGGATGCAAAAGATTACCTCCTAAAGTGAAGTTTGAAGCCCCACAAATTCATGAGTGGAGGCTTATAATGCTGAGCTTAAAAGATTTCAGAACTTTGAAGCCAATGGATTTCTAGTTAGATCAAAGAAGAATACATAAGCAGATGTTAAAATGATACAAGAGTATTTACAGTTTGTGGACTAACAATTTTACTATTGATGGGTTTCTAACCGATTTCTCTATAACAACAAAATATGCAGTACGTACATTGTTTTGATACTTCACTGGAAGGCTCAACTATACCTTTTATGTTTATCTACATTCCTAAAGTTGTTTATGCTATATAGATTAGCTCCCTCACAAAATTTATGTTCTCCATATATTTATTTGGTTTCAATAAGAATATATATTACTTAGCAGACTCCTCAATGATTATACATCTTGCTATGCAAACAACAAAGTTGACATATCCTTTATCAATTCACGAGCACATGGTTTGTTGCTTCACAATTACATTATGAATGATATTTGAACCAAGATTTAAATCAGATAATAGATTGTTTCTATTTATAAGTGTGATTTTAGATGCTTAATAAGTATCATTTGAGATGGTTAAGTTTTCTACTCATTGAAAAATATCAAAATGTAGTGATGTAATAGTCTGATATTGCTAGAATTCAGCCAAACTATGCCAAAGGAAATAAACATGGCTCAATAGGGTTTTGGGGGTAGATAATCAAAGAACATGAAATGGCAATGTGATTTATGTAAAAACCAGAACCATTCCAATTACTCTTGGAGGTGTTGACGCTACTTACAAAAAAGGCTTGGAAGAACTACTGAAGGTGCTTAAACTGGAGGAGACTAAGCTAGTTGAAACCGCTAAAGATGTAAGTGCAATGACCCTAGGACAAGGTTAAGGCATCATAGCAAGAAATTCAGTACAAATTCAATCTTATGTCAACACATAGAAGTATGAAAAGAGATATTGTATGAAGCCTCTATGAAGACTTTGTTGGCAACGTCATGGTGAGAAGGCAGTGTTGACAATAACAGTAAATGAAAGTCTAGAAGCATCCATGTTTATAAAATAAACATTGATGAAGGAATGAATTTCAAATTGAATAGCATGATTTATTAACAATATCTATTTGTATATGGAAACTGTTCTCCCTTTTTTCAGTACAAATTTAAAGAATAAGGCTCCAATAATAAGATTCCTTTGACCAAATTTTCAATAACAATTGCAGGAAATATTTGGAAATTTGGAATCACTGTCATCAACAATAGATGTGATAAATCAGTGGGGCATCATTAATATTCTATCCAGCTCATAGAAAGTACCAAAAAATGGTCTCATGGACTATAATTCTTATGATATGTGCATAGGAGTTTCTTTCAATTCTTTAACTTTTTCAAGCAATGCCTAGACAAAAACATCACCTCATGGATTGCAATCATTGTTAGACATGCATGATATGGGCTTTTGTGTAAACCCTCAAAGAATTTAAGCATGCAATTGGTGGTTGTTAAGTAAGTCTATGCAGAATTTCTGGGCTTTTGTGTAAACCCTTGAAGAATTTAGGCATGCAATTGGAAGTTGTAAAGTAAGTTTATGAATAATTTTTCTAAAAGATTGTTGATATGACTATCCCGACTAAAATACATGCAGAATATACAACGAGATTCAAGGGCAAAGACAAATTTTTGGGGCTACTTTCTCAACACATTTCAAAAGACATCCTGAGAGCTGGATACAAATATGATGTTTATGTAACCAATTCACTCATTAGTTTATATAAAAATGTGGGTGTGTGGATTTTTCACACTAAACGTTTAACAAAATACCGCAAAGAGTTGTAGTGTCATGTAATTCTATGATCATGGGGTATGTCCAGATTGGTACTTGGCATGAAGCATTTCCAATCTTTGTTCAAATGAGAAATTGTGGCATGCTTCCCAGTATTATAACCCTCATCATTACATACCTACAATGTTACTTCAGAAATAGAAGATTTGTACTTAGACCAACACAAAAAAGGGTAATGCTAGTAAACTATAAGCTAGTAATGATGACTTTTGAAGAAACAAAAGACAAAAAAAATGTTGAGCACGAATTATTGTTCACTTTGAAACAACTTTAAAATGAGAATGTAGTAAACGAAATGTTACCGAGATTAAAAGCTGGTGGTGGATCAGTTTTGAAATCAATGTTAGTGTTGTAATTTTGATGATTTTGTTTTAGCACGTCCTTCCATTTTGCAAATTACTTGTTCTTTTGCTGTAGTGGAAATCCTTTTTTCCCAGAGTTACCCCAGGCTGCAAGTTTGAGTGGTTGGCACTTTCTTTGCTTTTATTGATACCCAAATGAGGGTTCAAAATCACGTCTTTAGGAGAAATATTGAAGTCCCTTGCATTGTTCTATCTCAAAGAGCTTGAACTCTTTGAATCATCATCCATTTCTTCAATTTTTGAAGTTGTTTTAGCTTATGCTTCAAAGGATGTTAAATCATCTTCTTCAGATGAAAAACACTATCCATGGCCACCATTTTTGTGTCCATTGATCCTCGTGCATGCTTACAGACATGACCAGGGATTTTTCTGTTAACTCCCTTTGAACTTGAATTTGGCTTTTTGGAGTCAATCAAATTTCCCTCCTTTCCTTCATTTCCTTCTCAAAGTGAATTTGAGAAATAAGATGTCAAAACATAAAAGAAAGAAAGCTTTCTGACCTGCAACATTTTGGATGGTTGTGAGTTTCATCTCTACTGGGATCCAGGGGGAGGCAGGATTAGCACTGCGAATTGTGTGGGTCACTATGGTTGGCATGGTGACAGTGTGATCAAGACAACTCCGTGGATGGAGTTTTCATCACAAGGGTTTGCAAGTGATGCCTGTGATATTATACATACTTATCCTTGGGATCCGGGTGGATCCATATGTACCTTGTTCGGTGATTGCTTGAGGATAAGCACTCTTGGGGAGGGAGGATTGTAATGTCCCCAATTTAGCAGGTTCCAGTTTGGTATTCATTTGGCTCAGATTGGACTTTGTTTGGGCTCAATTTCATATACTTACTATCTATAGTAAGTCCGAGGTTGGTCGAGAAGGACCCTTTCTATTTTTGGAAAGTGCATTTGGTCATGTGGGGAAATATTAGGTGTGACTCCTGTTTCAGGCAACACATTTAAAGGATAAATATTTTGGGAGTTATTATTATTTTAGTAGCCTAATTATTATTTAATCATTAATTCACATGGAATATAATCCTAAGTCTTAAAAGCAATGGTTTTAAGTGAAAGATGTGTTTAAGAAGTCGTTTAAGTGAAAAGTGTCTTCATGAAGCTTTTAACTTTGTAATTATTTATTATTAATTCAAAGTTATTAAATGAAGACTTCTAATTGAAAGTGTATTAATGAAGGCTCTTTAGTAAAAAGTGTGAAAGAAGCTATTTGCTTTTGGTTTCTTGAAGAAGATATCTTTTATTATTATAAAAGTAATGCTTGTGCCAAAAAGCAAATGATTATATTGTGCATTTGTTGTTTGTTGATTTGGGTGAAGTGAAGAAACAAGGATTTGAAGAATTTCAGCATGGTGGAATTGTAAATTCTACATAGGCTTCAGCACTTCGAATTGGTGAAATATCCAACTAATTGTGCAATCCGGTGATGGCTTTATATAGAAGTCATGTTTGAGCTTAATTGGTGAAGTTTTGAATATTTTGGACGAGGGTTTGAGCATGCATTTGAAGGTTTATTAACTGCAGATTGTAAAGATATTATGGGTGCAATTATAAATCAGATTACAAGCATTTGTTTATTGAAGAATTCATCTGCTGCTATTTTTCATCATTTCAGAGGGTTTCCAGGCATGTATTACTTGTGAGTTCATTAATTGCAACTCTTAGATTTTTTGGGTATTGTTGTTTTAGATAATAGGGGTTATTTAATCAACTGGGTTGTCAATATATTGTCAAATTCAGAGTATTCAAGCTGGTATAAAAAATATGGAATTTTCACCTGTATATTTTTAATGCAATTTCATATTTGAGTTGGAAAATTATTATTGCAATATCTTTTATTTGCTGCATTATATTGTCATATCAAACATTGCAAATATACCACATTCATTCATCAAAACAAACAACCAAAATTGAAACAATTCAGTGCTTGTTAGAGTTAGAAATATTTATTAATATTATCTTTTCAAATCATACTCCATAATCCATTATCAGGTGAGTTTGAGCTAGAGTAAATAATCAAATTCTATAATCCATCATCCAGATAAGATTGACCTAGAGAAAAGAATGATCCCAAACATAACTCTTCTTGACACTTTTTTTAATTAAAAATCTGATTAACTTTTTAGTTCTTGATATACTAAGGATTTTGAATTTAATTGTATAAAAATTATTAACATCAAAGATCAACTTTCATACTTTATTATAAACCCCCCCAAAAAGATCAAAACCTTAATATTCATAGATATTACAGAATCAAAATCATTTTTTTTACCATAATAATATCATAGACTGTAGCAAATTCATACTGTTAATTTTTTTTTCTTCTTTTATAATCTGGAGAGGTTTCTCTCAACTATTCTTTTCTAGTTTTATGGACCTTGATCAATTAACATACATAATATCATTTGTTTCTTCTAACCTTATGTGGAATTAAGAGTGTGCATAATTCTTGCTTCCTGTTCAGATCTTCAGAAATGTGGACAAAAATGCAGGAACTACTTGAAACTGTGTTTGAAACCCTTAGTAGTTAAAACTAGGTAATTTTTTAGTCTTCTTGAAATCTCAATTCTATACACGGATTCAAGTTTTTGTAAAATCCTTCTGACTGAAAATGCCAACACTTCAGTAAATAAACTTATTTTAAGAGCATAATCACCATAATGAATCATGATCATAAAAATTACCAGATTTTCACCAGCATAATCATTATGTGAACAAAATAATCAGTATCTCGTCAGCATAATCATCATTATCACATAATAACCACTATGTTAGCAGCATAATCATCATTTTAAATGGAATAACCATATTTCTCTATAATAATAATAATAATTAAGCACAACAAAAATTATTTCACAAGCATAACCATCATTTTGAACAAAATAACCCTTATTTTGCAAACATTATCATATTTTTGAGCAATATAATAAAAGTAACACCAACATAATCAACGTTTTGAACCAAATAGTCCTTACTCCACTAGCATAATTGTCAGTTTCAACAATATAAGCACTAATTTACAAGCATAAGAACAAAATAAGCACTACTCACTAGCATAATAGTGACTTTGATCAAAATAACCAATATTACAACAACAATTCAACCAAAGCATAAGCAAGTACAAATCTGAAAGTACGTGAGTAAAAACAAAAACATTGCAAGACCGCCTATCATTCACAACCACACCGCGTGGAAGGGACCTTAAACGCACTGAAAACCCCCCAGCCAGATGAAAAAGTGCCTTGCCATTTTTACCGCTTCTATGCACTTCAAAGTTATCACAACGTTTAGCAGGGTTATTCAGCTGCAAAAAACACACAGGGCAGGCAACGCGAGACTGCATTTTCCTTGGCGGAATTCAACTAGACCTTTAATTTCAAAGGAACTCAGCTTCAGCAAAACTCATGGGCAAGAAACAAATTCCCTCACCATTTATAAGACCCTACAAGACAAACTAAAGCTTAAAGAGCTCAAATTAATAAACAAGTATCTTTATGTTAAAGTAATGATAATTTTTTTTAAGAGAACTATGTTTTGGATGTTATTCGACATCAAACTCGCAACCATAATTAATCCAGTAATCCCTTGCTTGAACATATATACCTAGTTCCATCTCTTGTATCGATATAATGAATTCTCTAATATCAATTCAACGATGTCCACAATTCAATTAACTATAGCCTATTTACTCAATTTCATGAAATTGGACAAAATGACACCCAATGTTCTCAACGAGGGAGGTTCATATAACTGATCCTCCAAACTAACTATGAAAGGCACAATATATATTAATTTAAAAAAACTCCAAATAGGGTTATAATTAATTACCTTGCCAATGGAAAACTCTGAATTTGTAACAAATTGCTTGTCCACCATTGTTAAAGGCTCGGGGCTTGCATCTACCTGATTGGTTGCCCTCACAATCAGAGACCTTCCACAACTTCTAGTCTTACCAAATTGATATAAACATTTACTATTGTCTCTGAGATTTAGTCATGCACAATTCTTGTTATTGACTTCCGTATCTCGTCTGTAGGATTTTTGTCTATAGAACTTTCATCAGAAGCTTCTAATTTGGATGTCACGTTTTAAAAACACCCCAGGCAGTGCCTCGACACATTCAAGAATGTGGTTTTACATAGAGTTTTCATTGCGGGGCTCAAGAGATAAGGATGCATTCAATTTGGTGGAGTGGACATTGAATAACTGGAAAGCTCTTTTGATATCATTCACTGTATATGAATAGAAATATCTGCACTAGATTTGCATACATTTCAATAACTTCATCAATTAAAAGATGACTTGTAAACAACAAATGTCCAAATATCTATTGACTCACAATGACACATCATTATGATAAAAAGAAGTAAAACTTTAAATGTGACTTCACATCTCACATCTCTCCACATTTCTTCTCTCATCTCTCCCTTCATCTTTATTTTGATATCACTTTATCTTTCCATTTGATTTCAAACTTCACAAGAAAAGGGTGGAAATGAAAATTTTAGCGTGTGAGACGGTCTTTCCCATAGGCTATTTTTAGCCTCGCAGACGTTAAAATTATTTTCTTTCTTTCTTTCTTTATCTCTCTTTTCTCCTAAACATAACATGAATCTATTGATAATAGAAACTAATTATATTCAAAGGTTTTTTCCAATTATATTGGAATCCCTAATCATTTGAACCTATCAATTTTTTATTGATAACTTTCTTAATTGACCTTCCATACTTCGGTGTACCCATTGCGTAAATATTACGAGTGAAATTACAAGACTTCACCGGCAGACGATTACAAATGAGTAGGTAAATCATAGTGTTGAGGTAAAATCTCTTTCTATACAAGAAAGTTCGAATCAGAAAAGTTCATTTGTTGGGAAGGCGATCGTGGGAACTTTCACCAACACAGAAACGACAACAGGAAAATATCTTATCCGAGGAGTGCTCTGACGTACACAACATGAAAACCAAAAAAATACTAAAAATAATTATTTTTAAAACCAACCCACCGCAGGATTTCGAAAAAGAATTGTGAATGAAACGTTAACCTGTTTTCAGAAGGGAATGAAATATTATTAATTAATACAAGTGCCCCGTTCTTCCTAACTTTAGCTCGAAGTGAGTGCGCCTGAGATGTTCGATATGCCAGGCACGCGGGCAGAAAATTGACTAGGGTTTATATTATAATATTTACCTGCACTCTGAAGCAAAGAATACTTTTCTTTCGCAGTGTAAGTATAAGCTTCTCAGCTAGTATTATTGTGAAGCTGGAACTGCTCTGTTGAAGTCTTTGTAAGGGTGGCACATGACAAGAAATGGAAATTTTCAGAGCAATTATAGGTGCAAGGAAGATGGAGCATTTCACGTTCATTTGTCCAACGGTACATAACTTTTGCTTCTATAACTGTACTATAAGAATCTTTTTCCGCTTGTGTTAATTGAAAGGCTCTGTTCTTTTTCATCTGTTTTTGTGATGGAATTTTGTGCAAGCTTAGTGTTCTTTTGTGGGGTCCGGGTTCACCAAGTAAAATATGCTCTGCCGTCAATCTTTTTTGAAAGGTGTGTGATGAGAAATGCAAATGCAGGTAATAGATGTTTTAGTAAAAGGAAAACAACAGCTTATGGAAAATTAAGAAGAAATTAAGTGTATATTTACTCAATTTGGTTGTATAATACGTGATTTAGTAGGTATTTTTTCTCGTGAGAGTTGAATGCTTATAAACTAGGGAAAAATAGGTTAATAATGAACATAAATTGACTCAAAACTGAAATCATCACATAATCTGATAATGTGATACTCCAGGGAAACACCATGTATCAAAACATATCAGACTTAAAGATTGTTTCTGTATGCATTTTTGGTAGGACACATAAGATTGTTTCTGTTTGTATTTTTGGTAGTACACATCCTTTTCCCAATTCCTTCTGTGAGGCATTTGTAACGTCCTGATTTGTTGCGGCACTTATTTTTCCAGGAAATTTAGCAAATTCTATGAATATTTCTGTATGCTTTTAGTTTTGTTTGACAAAACACACCATTATTGTAGCCGTTAATATTCCATGCACTGGCTAATAAATTCAACCTAGGATTTCGTATAAGCTGGGACAGTTATAGCTTTTAAATTTATTATAATAGTTAAGTTTCTATATATCAGTTAGGACTTGAATCCGGCGTATTTAAATTGCAGTTCATTGCAGTTTTTAATTTAACTCAAGACATCCTATTTGTTGAGCTAGTTATAATATTTTGATTTATGATTTATAGGAGCAGTTAATTTTCCATGGATTATCCGGGACTTGAACTCAAGACCTCCTATTTGCTATGAAACTCTTAATTTTGTGCTTAATTTTTCATGGACCAGCAAGTATTTGAATCTAGGACCCATATTAGTTGCCCAGTGCTGTGCCACTGGCCACTCCTCCTTTTATGGCCTCAAGTATGGATTCTTTTCTGATGGTAGCCTCTCCCAAGCAAGGGTGTCATATTTGCTTGGCACAGATCATGTTATTCATTGTTGGAGGATTTGAACTCAAATTGTTTTACTTGGAAATTTGAATTCAAGTGAGAAGATCAAACCCGATAGGGCTGCTTACTTTCTGATTTATTGCGGCCATATCCAAGCAGGTGTTTTATTGCTTACTTGGTTGGTGTAAGCAGATTAACCTAGTGATACAGTTTTTGTGGTTCAAATAAAAAGAAAAAATTATGAAGTCTTTGGCTGGGCTGCAAGCTTCCAAAGAGTTAGTGATAAATTTGTTGATTTTTTTTCAAACTTCCTTTCCTTTTATGTTGAATTGAATATATCCCTCTCGATGAGATCACAATTCCTAGATTTGAGGGACTAATGGTAAGATTGGGTAACTTCCATGATTACAACAAAGAAGGTGATTCTAAGACAATGTTGTGTGTGTTATGTCCCCTCCTTAGCCCAAACCTTAATCTAACTTTCTGTTAGCTCATATAGTCCCCATGTGAGGTAATTAGCTTTGCAACTGTAATGTACCAATCACAATTTGGCACTAAAATGTAATGACAATCGAACTTAACCTTCGTGGTACTTGCTCCGCACTATACTATCACAACCGGAAGACACTTAGTCGGCACCCTTCGACACTTGGAACCCTTCGGCATTCGGCACCTTGTGACACCTTTCGCACTCAGGCACCCTTTTGCACCTTCGACACCCTTCGACACTTGGCACCCTTCGACACTTGACACTCGACACTCGACACTCGGCACCCTTCGACACCCTTTGACACTCAACCTTTGACACCTTCGACACCCTTTGGCACTCAACCTTTGGCATCCTTCGACACTTGACATCCTTTGACACCCTTTGGCACTCGGCACCCTTCAACATCCTTTGGCATTGTTGTCATTGTCTTCCAATTTGATCTGCAGTATTATGCGATGGCCTCACAACCGACAATAACAAAATGTGCACACAGATCCGACAAACGATAATATTATAAATTATTTTGATAGATCTTCAAGAAAGCGATATCTTTATTTTTGAGATAATCTCCAAATTTGTCTTCGAAGGAGACTTTACAAACTTGCATAAATAGGCAGACTAGGGTGAGGAGTTACTCCCATTGAAATTGCAAATGACAGACTCTGGAGGGTCTTCCACCTCTGAAATGGCACACCAAAAAGCTCAATTCCAATTGGAATTGCAAATATGCAAGAAATAGAAACTCCACGATGATTACCAATGATATTGGCCACCTCCTTATAAGGGGATCCAAGAAGTATCCGAAAGGTTACAATGGGCTGACATAATTTATTATTTATTATTTTATTACGTTATTTTAGGATTAAATTAATTAACTAAAGTGGTCCTTATGATATTATTTAAATTTGGGACCACTTAATCAATTAATTTGATTAATCTACTTTCAATTTATTGGGGACATTACAGTCGTCCTTGCCAAAAGATTGCTTGCCCTTAGACAATCACAAACTCGATCCTGTGAATCTTGCTAGGGGTGGATCACGAATCTCTCTATGATCTTCATCTTTGATTCTAGTACTAAATAGTTCCTGTCCTTGTAGTAAATGACATCATCAACCACTTTGTACCTGTCATCCTGAATCTGTCTGTCCATTAATTGACAAGCAAAGGTGTTCTTGGAGTACTCTACCAACAAATGAGCCCTCTAACCCTTTCAAACTTGAGACAAGGAGCACGTGGTGGTTGTCTCAGGTAATGCATTGGTTGTCGCATTCTTCTTCCCTTTCACATACTCATTGTCAACGTCATATGCTTGGATCTCCTCATGTCTAAAAATTGCCTCCATCTTCTTCGCTGAAATCTCTCTTGGACCTCTATTGGACATCCCCCTTAGCACCACCTTCTTGCCATCTACCTTGAATGAGAACTCCATCTTCGTGGAACTCTGGGTGTATTTGTCAAGGGTCTTCATCCATTGGATGCCCAAAATCACATCTGTGTCATCCAATTCTACAATGGGAAAGTCATCCGTCACATCCGTCATTGTGTAGTTTGGCATGATGATGCTAAGTTGTAGAATCACATGAGTGCATGGTAGTAAAGTTCCTCCCGCCACCTTGACATTGAATCCTTCATGCTCCACTGTATGCAAACCCCTCTTGGTGACAAGTGATGTATTAATGAAATTGAGTGTGGCCCCTCTATCAAGCATGACTGTGACTTGCTCCCCCTGAAGTGTGCCACGAACCTGAAATACACTACATCCCGGAGTCACGAAAAGTGTAGCAAAGGAACCCCCCTTTTTTTGATCCTGTCATGATTGGTCTCTTCCTCTTGCACCTCGGGTTCTTTGCTTTCTTCCTCGTCATCGGGTACCACCTCAATGTAATGGATCTTCCCCTTGCCAAGACAACAGTGACCCAATTTCCAGGGCTCCTTGCAAGTGTAACAAAGCTTCTTCCTCCAGAGCTCTAGACAAGTGGCCTCATCCATCAGAGGCTTCTTCAAAAATGGCTCCTTGTCCTTGTCCTCTTGTGGGAGAGGTGGCTTGGGATGTGTGTGACTCTTGGAAGATGATGATGAGATAGCCATTCTCGTGCCTTCTTAATCGCCTCTGTGAGTGTTTTGGGGTTGAACCTTTGACCCAACCCAACCCTTAAGGGGTTCCATCAATCCTTCCATAAACAATACCAAAAGTCTCCTCTCGAAAATGTTGGTGGCCAAAACTGAGAGCCTCTAAAATTCTGTGATGTAGTTGTCCACTGGTCCTATTTGTCTCAATTGTGCCAACTCCTTGAAGTCGAGTTCCAGATCCTTCCCATCATATCGATCAACGAGTCTCTTCGTGAAATCAGCCTATGAAGTGACCAGATTTTGACCGAGTGTGACCATCCCATGGTGCCACCATTCGTGAGCAATTCCCTCCAAGTGTAGAGCTATAAATTTGATTGCTTCATCTCTGGGCATTAGATTGAGCTGAAAGTAGGTATCCACCTTTTGCACCCACGCTGTTGTTGATGTCTTCTCGAATCCATCCAAAGTAGATAGGCTCAACTTGCCAATCTTCCGCTTGATTTTGTTATTGTGATAGCCATGGTTCCTGGTGTTAGAATACTTCATTCGCAATTCCGCATAATCTTTGAATGATAATTCTCCCTCATGATTAGCATACCTCTAGTCTTTTCTCAACTATTCTTGCATCTCTAAGAAGGTGGGTTCTCAGTCTGTGTTGTTCTATTCTTTGGGGAAATGAGGCATCAACAGTCACGTGTGCGAGCACCTTGTTTGTCCTCCCATTGATGAAATTATCACCGTGTCCGTCGTGGTCTCTATTCGCCCTTTCTTATGCTAGTTGCCATAATGTTTCCTCCATGTGTTGGCATTGTTCTCGCTTGGCAATGGCTTCGTTGAGCTAAACTTGGCTTCTGGTTAGCTCTCTTAGCAATTCTATTATTTGCGCATTCAATTCCCCATTCTATCCAAGGAATGATACCTTCTTTGTGTGTAGACTGTGAGCTTGTTCGACATCCACTTCCTCCTGACAGGTTGGCAAGATCACCAACATTGATACCATTGTAATGTACCAATCACAATTTGGCACTAAAATGTAATGATAACCGAACTCAACCTTCCGAGTGCTCGCTCCACACTACACTATCACAACCGTACGACACTTAGTTGACAACCTTCGCCACCCTTCGACACTCGACACCCTTCAACACCCTTCAACACTCAACCTTCGGCACGCTTCGACACCCGACAACCTTAGAAACTTGACACCCTTCGACACTATTGTCTTAGCGTTCCAATTTGATCTGCGGTATTATGCGATGACTTCACAATCGACAATAACAAAATATGCACACAGATCCAACTAAGAATAATTTTATAATTTTTATCGATAGATCTTCAACAGAGTAGATATCTTTATATTTGAGATAATCTCCAAATTTGTCTCCGAAGGAGACTTTACAAATTTGCATAAACAGGCAGTCTAGGGTGAGGAGTCTCCCACCGAAATTGCAAATGCTAGACTAGGGAGGGTCTTCCATAATCAAAACGACATACCAGAAAATTCAATTCCAATTGGAATTGCAAATACACAAGAAGTAGAAACTTGTTGATGTGAGTTTTGTATCACTACATAACATATAGGACTAAATGCTTGATACAGGGTACCAAACACTCAACCCTCTCTTGAAAAGCATATACTCACAAAAGATGTGAGGAAACACTCCAAGGTTCTTTACCTGTGGATCCTAACTCAGTTATAATGATGTGATTTGCTGGTAATCACGTCGGCGGACTTACGTTGTTTCTTTGAAGATATTGAACTCTGACTATGATGATGATGGATTTCAGCTTTTCAATGTGTATTCCCTTTGTTTCTCCTCTTGAATTTATATCACTCCAATCTACAATCTTGAATTTATATCACTCCAATCTACAATCTCACTACTAAACTACTCACTGCCTAGATGCTACTCCTAAGGATGAAGAAGTTAACAAGTGGACGGGGATCGAACCTAATGGAAGCTTACCAGCGGTGCTACTCCCATAGATGCAAAGATTCGAAGGAAACAAGACTAGAGTATCACACAAGGCTTCCTAACGAGCCGCTAGGATGCT
>MU227202.1:19815-35635 GCA_018584345.1 Thuja plicata | reverse complement strand
AAAAAAAAAGAAAATCAGAACTTATTCCAACCTGTTATTTCCCTTTCCACATTTCAGTGACTTGCCAATTGCAAATTCAATTCATACTTTCATTGCCAACCATCATGGCGGAGATTTATGCCACCATGGACCTGGTGTCCATGGTGGTGGCGGAATCCGCCACTACCATGGGCATCAGATCCATGGTCCATATTTCATCTATGTTTCATGTTCAAATTGCAAGCATTTCAAATTTTCAGTTCAGATTTCAAATTCATGCTCTCAAGTGCAGATTACAAGCATTGACTTCGAGTTTCATCACCATGCAAAATCAGATTTCAAGTTTAAAGTTCTAAATATCAGATTTCATGCTCAGATTAAACCAGATTTCAAGTATTCATAGTTCAGATTTCAAGTATGTTGATTTCAAGCAGATTTTAACCATTTCAGATTTCAATCATTACAAGTTCAGATTGATCTCCATGTTTCAAGTTCAAATTTCAAACCATCCATATCATGGCGGAGATTTAGGACACCATGGACATGGTGTCCATGATGGTGGCGGAATCCGCCACCATCATGAACATCATGTTCATGGTTCCGCAAAAATCAGAACCTCATAAAACATACAACTTCCTCCATTTCAACCAAAGTTTATGCAACTATCAACTTCATTTTGCTGTCACCTATGGACCAGATCTCAAACACCTGCAAAAATTTCAGAGGGGGTCCCCAAATTGGGGCGAGTTGTGAAGACCTCACAACAAAACTCCACGATGATTTCCTACGATGCCAACCCCCTCCTTATAAAGGGCTCTAAGAAGTATCCAAAAGGTTACAATTAGCTGACATAATTTATTATATAATTACTTTATGTTATGATTTAATTAATTAATTAAAGTACTCCTAATGATATTATTTAAATTTGGGACCACTTAATCAATTAATTTAATTAATTCACTTTCAATTTATTGGGGACTTTACACCAAGGGGGCCCATGTGGAGGGGGCGCCACCACCTCTCTTAGGACCTATTTCAAAATATTGCTTAGGGATGCCCATTTGGGTTGGCCAACTTCTCTTGCATTATTGTATTTCATATTAAAAATCAGCTTGCTAGTAGATCATAATCACTGATCAACTTTGCTTTGCTTGTCATTGAGATTCCTATTTGGAATTCATGGAGATTGCAGTTTTGGAGGTGAGATATTCCCCCCAGTTTGCTGTCACTCTAATTGGGTGAAGTCTCTTAGAGACTTGATTGGATTGATAGGTTTGATTGTTTTTCATTGCAGAACAGTGACATCAAATATATGCTTGGATGGGCGATCATTTTCAACATTAGCAATTCACATACATCTCAAAGAATCTTCTTGCATTGTGACATCCTTGGAAAACAACACACTTGCACCTGAACATGGCATCGACAACGACATATATTCAGAATTCCAAGGTGACTGGCAGAAATCAGATCGCGTCACCCTTGGAGGCAACATCACTTGCATACAACATGATATTCTTATCGCGGTATCATTGGAAGCTATGATGCAGTTTCAAGTGGGAGTTATCATATTGAGGTCACATATCATCTTGGGTAGACATCTCTGCAATAACAAGCCACGACACTTAGATACATATACTTGCCTCAGCATTCCATTTATACTAGTGGTTTGGCATTGTAGCATACATATCATAAATACATAATTCATATCGTATCTATCATGGTGACACCTTGAACAATGCCATCATCTTTACACTACCCGTGATAGATACTTATTCAAGCATTGAAGAGATTCATGCATTCACATTGTTCCGGAGTTGTTTAGTATTACATCGCAACAACATCTATTTGTAGTCATTAGCAAAATCCTCACAGCAATGATCACTCACATTGGATATATTCTGTGACATATCTAGTGGAGCATATAGGAGGCGGCAAGAAACATCTCAGTGATAAGAAATTCAACATCTCTGAGAACACTATCACATCAGTTCAACAATATTATTATCACTTCATCGTGCTTTGTGATTCCCAACACAAAGCCATCGTTAATAGACACAACACAAGCAAGATCCTGGTTGTAATCAACATCGGTAAGTTGCCTGAAAATAAAATCTCTAATTTGCTGGTCAATCATTGTGCAATTTATCCATTTGTTTCTTGTTTATGAGCTTGGGATATTTCTATGAGCGAGTCCCTTGTGAATTTCGACAAAAAATGTAATGCCCTGCCAAAGAACCCTTAGAACAAAGGACAAAACAAGTGCTAAAAGAGAGATTTTTTGTTTTTTTTTGAAATTACATACTAACATGCATGACATAGCACCATTCACATTTGATGAAGAGGGAACCACGTCAACAAGATAAGCAATAGAGCAATGCTGAACAAGCATAAGTAGAAGACTACCGATTGCTTCCAAGGGTTCCATGACGACCATTCACTAATTTCATTTTAAAGCACCAATGCCAAATGTTCCTATACGGGCTAGTTATGCCAACAACCCTTTAATCAAAAGCTAAACAAGATCAACCAGCTAACTAAACGACCAAAAGCAAGCACAAATCATTTTGGAACCACAAACCGGCCAACAAACCCATTGCTCAACATGGCTGGGTTGAGATAGCGATAGGCAGGTGCAGATGTCGATCCTTAGGTGCAGACGCCAGTTAGAAGTTAGTCTTTGCATTGTGATTGAGCTGTCTCAGTCCAGTGGGTCAGAGACACTGGTTGACAGGCAGAGACGACAATGGGTAGTCTTAGACACCGATCCGCAAATACACATCAAAAAGATTACGCACAATACTAAATTCTTGAAGTGTGTAGGAAGTTACACAAACTGTTTATGACAGTAAATGGCCGTGTTGGGTATTAATCTGATACAATTGCTCCAAGGATGCTTGACTCGGTCAACTTGTGCAGTATGAGGAGAACGAGGCCTTTAAAAGCTAAAAGGGACTAGGTAGAAATCAACCAAAAAGAGGCATACCCATGTTTTGATGACAAGTTGTAGATGGATACTGTAATGTCCCCATTTTAGGCAGCTGTGCTTTTTTGGGTGTTTTAGCCTATTCCTAGCCCTTGTAGGCTAATGCAGGTGGTTAGAGGGTCATGTTGGGCAGATATCAGTGTGGTTTCTTATCCATATAGCAAAAAACACATGATTGAATCCTGATAGCAATATTACAATTTGACTTGCTGTGGAAAATATCTCCTTCTTGCCGATTTTTTTGTCAATACTGTCAATATGCTTTCATGCATGGTTTAGTTTTGTGTTTACTTATCTACATCGAATGTCTAGATTTTTTGATGTGTACATCACAAGGACCTTTCAATTTAAATTAACAAGACAAACGATATTAAATCTTTTTTAATTTTGTGGGGCTTCTGTCCAAAGAGAGTATTTTACTTTAGTGATAGGTGAATGGGTATATATTTTGAGGTTATATTTTAACTAGCTTTGTCTACTTCATATTTTATGTTTACTTTATCATGGTTCAATTTTATGTGTACATATCTTGATTTTCTACACTACTAAATTATTGTGAATATTTGCCGGTCTATCTTTTTCTATAGCGGTAGCCTTGTAAATTAGTAGTTTGGAAAGAAATAATTCCTATTCCGGGTAAATGGCTTGAATTTAATCCAAATTCACGCTCTTTGTCATATCATCGCTTTACTTGATGAATATGACAATGCTATAGTTATAATTTTTATAGTCTCATTACTAAAAGTAAAGATATAATTTTGTGTAGGTCATCTTCGTCTTCATAACATTTTATTCTTCTCTCAAGTTTTAGTACAAAAACCCTTGGTTGTATAAAAACATCAGGCTGATGTTTATATGTAACCCTATATTGCACCAAGAAATCAAACCTTTGTGACATCAATATTTTGAACAGTGTGATTTTGTATGCTTATTTTGATATTATGCGTATCTATCCTAAAATGTGTGTAGTCGACATACAATGCCTATTGTTATGTTTGATAATATTGGTTATTCATCAATGTATTAATTGTCCATTGGTTGTCACTCTCGGGTAGTTGGAAGTGTCGGTTGGTTGATGGTTGTCTCTCTTGGCAATTGTCAGGTTCTTTAAAATATGTTGTGCACCACCAAGGAGGGGAGTAGTGGAGGGTCAGATGAGTTGTAATCCTTGGCCGACCATCTCTAGTCTTCATCTCTAGAACGAATTCATGAGCTAATAAAGACATATTTTACCCCTATATCTGGTACGCACTGCCATTTGCATTATTATTTTTTGTATGTAATTTACCAGGTACAACAGTAAACATTTGGCGTCGTTGCCTTAAATGAAATTGGGTCAGAATTGCTCGATTCATGCCCTTGGATCCCAATAAAGGCGAGAAGAGGCCACAAGGTGGTCAAGACCAAACGATCTCTAAGGATTATAGAACAAAGAGAACGAAGAAGAAGATTATGAGAAATTGCCTAACATTTACCACTCCTTGATGAAACGTACCTCGTCAACCAAGCAAGACAGTTGTCTGTACATACGACATCAGAGAAAGAAATCTTGAGCTGATAGACATATTCCACTGCATTGAAAATTTTTCCATCTTAAGGGAACCTATAATTGGAGGATTTGGATCAAAGACCCCCGGACGAAGGGAGTACAAGAATGAGATAGAGCCTGAAAGTACCCTTGGAAGTAACTGAGGTGTTGGGGATGTTGGAGGTGGACGTGTAAAGGGTGCGCGCGTGGTCGAGAGTGCAGGGAAAGCACTGTAACGTAGCAATTGGAATAGTCCACCTAGGTCCGATGCACAAGGAAGCAAGCGGTCAAGAATGATGGTGACTCCTTTGACAAGTACAAATGTGGATCGACAGAAACTGTCGAAGTTCACGAGGAACTAGTTAGAAGATCCTACAAGGCGTTGGAAGATGTGCGAGACTATTTGGGTAGCAAATGGTTAGGTTGACAAGGACTATTGACTGAGAGCGTTTTCAACAACGCTATTGGGTACAACCATTGACTCGTTCACAAAACTGAATGCTTCACTCAGCCTCTTGGGACGTGCTTAGTAGGGCGTTCGTGGTCGAGTTTAAACTACTACAAGATGACAATGAGATTGTCATTGGAATTTATAATACCAAACAAGAGAAGAATGAGAATGTACATACAATCACATGCTTAAGGAATTGCTAGCCAAGTTGGAGAATCAACCAGTCGACAGGTTGAAGAAGAAGTGCTTCATTTAGGGGTTGATTCCCTTGTTGCGTAGGAAGATGAAAGTGGTGCATCCATCCTCGTACGTTGATGACTACAATTGGGCGATGGACATCGAGAGTGAAAACATGACATTCTCTTGAGGGAAGAGGAAGACGAATGATGACGAGAGCATCAAGGGTAGCAACGATGATGAAACAATAACATTCCAGGCCCAACGATGGGATAGGGTGAGAATAATGAAAGAATTGAAGGTCGAGAAAGGAATCAATAAAGGAAGTAATGAACAATGGTGTACTGAGTGCAAAATTGAGAGGCATATGAAAGGTAATTGTCCTAAAATGATGTTTTGTGAGATTTGCTAGTTGATGGGTCATTCAATAAAGGAGTGTCCATATTATTTAAAGATTATAAGTATGCAAGTACTCTTCACACAGGGAGAGTCCACTCCATCGAAGACACAAAATTTATCCATAGGCGGTTATGGAAATCAATGGCGGAATCAGATACAATATGACTCTAGAGGATGTCTCCTATCATACAATGCCAATAATGTAGCAAGTGGGGTCACTTTGCATGGGACTGTCAGAGTAGGCAGAACAACGAGAGTTTTCTATGCAAGTGGGGTGGTCATGGGAACCATGAAGACACCGACTGCTTAAAACAGAAGGGAGTGAACATGCTGGATGTAAAGGATCCAGACGAGGAAGTACTAGCGATCACTAGACTCCAAACCAAGAAGGCAGTGTATCCCAACCCCTGTACGGAGAAAGAAAGACTTCAGGAAGCGAAGGATGACGTTGAACGGGTGATGGTTGAGGAGAGAAGGGCCTTAAATGATTCTGTCAGTACTCCACTGCATTTGGATTTGGAGAAAACTATCATGAGACATATGTTGCAAGCCACCATACTTGTATGGGTATCCGACCTTCAGCAACCATACCACAACTAAAGATGGCCATTATTAACGTAGTTGGTAATAACACACTCGGCCAAGAGCATGACAAGCCGATGGAGAAGTCAACTGACACCTTGGCCACTGACTCGATGTTGCTGACAGTGGGCATTGGAAGGAAGCCAACCGTCCTCGAGAAGGAGATAATGGGACGAAAGCTGAAAACATTATTGGTGATGTAGGCTCAGGTGTGGATGTACTATCGGAGGAGACATGGAAGACGCTCGATAAGCCAACACTCTGGCCACCAACCTTCCATTTGGTAGGTGTTGACCAACACAATATCAAACCACTTGGGATGCTCATCGCACAAGTCACCATTGGCACTCAACATTTCTTTTTGGACTTTGTCGTCATCCTGCTAGCAAAGGTGTACGATGCCCTTTGTGGAAGGGGTTGGTTGATCACGGCGAATGCAAACCATAATTGAAAGCAGAACACACTATTGATCGAGAATAAAGGGGGGAAGTACTTCATCGAGCTAAGGAACCAAGCAGTGAGTGAAGAGTTGGCATCCTCCAAATCAGAGTTGGAAGATGAAGAGCTAGAAATGGATGAAAGAAGGAAAGACATGGAACCAAACGACAAAGGGGTGTTCGAGTTGGAAAATTGTTTTGAAGATGAGACAATTTCCTTGAATGGACTATTTAATTTGCAAATGGAGGACTATGAGGTATTTTCACCAACCTATAATTTCCTTGAAGCCACAACACTTTGTGAAGAGAAGTCGATGAAGGCATGTAAAGTTATGGATGATACAACTGCTAGCAAAGGTGTACAACACCCTTTGTGGAAGGGGCTGGCTGTTCACGGCGAAAGCAAACCACAATTGAAAGTAGAACACACTCTCGATCGAGAGTAAAGGGGGGAAAGTACGTCATCGAGCTAAGGAACCAAGCAGTGAGTGAAGAGTTGGCATCCTCCAAATTAGAGTTGGAAGATGAAGAGCTAGAAATGGACGAAAGAAGGAAATGCATGGAACCAAATGACGAAGGGGTGTTTGAGTTGGAAAATTGTTTTGAAGATGAGACAATTTTCTTGAATGGACTATTTCATTTGCAAATGGAGGACTATGAGGTATTTGCACCAACCTGTAATTTCCTTGAAGCCACAACACTTTGTGAAGAGAAGTCGATGAAGGCATGTAAAGTTATGGATGATTTATCTGGTAGTATGAAGGGGAAACTATGGAATATGGATTGTATAAGGGTCTGTCAACAAAATTCCACTAAATTGGAAGTTCAAAGGAAGAGAAAGAAGGAATCAGGAATGATGGAAAATGGAAAGCAAAAGCAAAAAATAATGAAGACTATGCAGAGGTCATTGTTTCAATCTAACTCTCAATGAGGATTTTGTTTTTGGCAGAAGAAGCGGAAGGCACCTTTGGCAAGATTTTGCTTCGTCAAATGCTTGGCATTACGAAACGGAAAGAGAAAAACCATTTTTGCATCACCCACGGGTGGGAGAAAACATACCATACAGATTCCATAGCATGTAGGGCAATTTACTTCGTTTTGCATACAGTGGTTAGGGCTTTTCTCAGTGAGCCATTCTTTCCTATGACACCTTAGTATGAAACAATCCTTGGTCCCTGTTTAGAACCTCCATACTGAGTTCTCCCATACAACACCTTGGTCAAACCGTACAACTCAAACATGCTCATGTACGACACCTCGACCTACTCGTATGACAACTCAGACACTCAAGTACGAAATGTTGGACGATTTTGGCACCTCGACAGAAGACTATACATCATCACGTACAACCTACTAGGCCATTTTTCTACCCCGTAGGACACCACGCACGACCTACTAGTCTATTCTTGTACCTGATATGACACCTTGTACATTGCTCAATACATCACTTGCATCATGTATGGCAGTTTCTGTCTTCCGTATGACCCATTGTGCATTGTCCTGTACAACACACTGATTTCAATTGGCAAACTCACACTGTATGTGGTTCGGGTTGTCATTCCTCTGAGTCCTTGTTAGCATCATATGATATATGAGATCTCTTACAAGCCGTACGTTTTTTTTGTCTCATCTAGCCATTCACAGTACCACTGCATGAATTCCACCCTTATGTACAACAACAACAATTCCTCAAGTTCTAGTATCTCGTTCGACAAGTAAAAGGCTTGCTAGGGTTGAGAACTGCATTTTCAGGCTTTAGCAATACTGTTTTTCCCATCTTACAAATTCAAGAAAATGATGTGCACCATGGAATTTTTTGCGGTTCTGAAGGTGTTAAATTGATCTTGATGGCGGGGGCGTTGCCTTGGGACCCCGCTAGGTGCGTTGCCCCTTGACCTCCACAAGGGACACTGCCCCTTTCCCCCAGACCCCCATTTGATTTTTGAAGTACACTACAATGTTGAGTTTGCACAGTACAAGTCATTGTCTATACTCGTGTCATTAGTCTTCCTGAATATTACTTGATGTATACTTGTTGTCTGGAAGGGGACTTTTATTATTGGGGGGATGATGTAGTCGACGTACAATGCCCATTGTTATGTTTGATAATATTGGTTATCTGCCAATGTATTAATTGTCTGTTGGTTGTCACTCTTGGGTAGTTGTAAGTGTCGGTTAGTTGACGGTTGTGTTTCTCTTGGCAACCGTTAGGTCCTTTAAATATGTTGTGCACGGCCAAGGAAGGGAGTTGTTGAGAGTCGGATGAATCGTAATCCTAGGTCGACGACCATCTCTGGTACTCTTTGTAACAAATTCATGAACTAATAAAGATATATTTTACTCCTATATTTGGTATGCACTGCCATTTGTATTATTATTTCATGTATGTAATTTACCAGGTATAACACTTTGTGTCTATCTTCTCCTTGTACTTTATATGAGTTAGTACTTTGACTAAATTTGAAGTTCTGGTTTAATAACAAAGCTTTTGAATTTGACTTGGTTTTGTATCTTAAATCTTCAAAAATGCATAGTTCATGCCCATTTGACTCTACTTGTTATGAGAAATGGTTTTTCTTTTATTGATTAATTAGATTTTAATTTGGATGATATATTCTTTGAAGTTTCCTACTTGAAAATTTCTCAGTGAAAATATGATTTTTTTCTTTCTTCCCTCTGGGATGCAAACATGTTTATTAAAGTTTTGGGGTCTTATTAAGTTTTTGAAGGTTTTAGAGTGTTTTATGATAGTGCAGTCTCTATGATTAAACATTCTTTCGATTCTATAATAATTTGGCATGCAACTTTATTATTAGCATTTTACCATCCACTCTCATCATACAACAGTACTAGAGGTTTACTCGTGTATCATTCAATGTAATGATTCATTAACTTAGCAATAACTTTATCAACTTCGTACAAAACTTACCAAACAATCATTTACTGGCAAAAATTAGATGCTACACCCAAGTTGCAAAACTCGGACTCCGCAAAAACTTGCCAAGGCCTGGAAAAAATATTCGGGAAAAAACTTGGCAAAAAACTCGGGAACTGAAAAAACTGCTTAAAATTTAATTAGAAATGATTTTTTTTGCAAAATTCAATGAGAAGATGCATTCAATGAGTCAATTAATGAGAATACAAAAGAAACAAGCTGAGTCTAGATATATTTAAATGTAAAGTGGGTACAAAATCGCATTCTCATGAGGAATGTTGATGGCTTGAAGCAAAATAGTAAATAGTTTTTGTAAAACTAAAAGTAAATACATCATTACAAATTTACAATTACATCTTCCTCTTCCCAGCTCTAGTAAAAATTAAGGGAGAGGTACAACTAGAGGGTCTAGTCCTAGAAGCCTACACTGGGCGTGACTTTGTTGTTATATGGAGCCTAATTAGACTCGAAGGTTAATTTTTCCCCACTTCTATCGGCGCGGTTTCCCCCCAGATTTTTTCAACAAGGGTTTGGGAGCAGCGCCCCCAAGGTGGGGTCAAGGGGCGTTGCCAAGAATGACTTATAATTGTACAAAGGCGCCGAGAGTTTTTTTTCCCCCTCTCAGCATAAATATGAACTTGACTGTGGCGTTTTTTTGCTTTATGCGGTTGTGCAAACAAAAAACAAAAATGAGAAAATGCTGTTTTTAGCATTTTAACGCTATTGCACAGGCGCAGGCGAGTTTTTTTAAAAAACTTGTCGAGTTTTCCCTGCGAGTTTTTCTTTGGAAAACTCGCCGAGCTATAAAACTCGGCGATTAATCGCCACTTGGCGAGTCTTGCAACTATGGCTACACCATTGTGCTGTTTTAGGCAAACTTTCATTCGGATAATTCATGGGCTAAATTCTCTATTTTATTTGCCCTCTATATTTGTATGCTGTGAAAATGCTTTTAAATTTAAAAACCAATTAGTTTTTCCCCATTTCAACATTTTTTCAACTTTTTTTGTTGAATCCTATTTCTTCCTGTTTAAATCCTGATTTTTTCAAAAAATCTTGTGCTTTTAATATGCCCTATTTTATTTGCCCTCTATATTTGTATGCTGTGAAAATGCCTTTAAATTTAAAAACCAATTAGTTTTTCTCCATTTCAACATTTTTTCAACTTTTTTTGTTGAATCCTATTTTTTCCTGTTTAAATCCTTATTTTTTCAAAAAAATTTGTGCTTTTATTTTGCCCAATTTTCCCCCAAAAGATTTTTGCTGCTATTATTAAATCTATAACTTTAATGTGCTATGTAACATTCATTTTCATGTGATTTTTTCGATAATAATGTTATTGTGACATGTTGAATACCCTTGCTTTCTAACATGGTTCTCTTTTTTGTTCGTTCAAACCAATTGCAAAAGTGAACTTTTCAATATTTAACTGCAGTGCTTTGAGTCCATTATCTAACATTTCTTTTGAAGTCAAATTCATATTGATTCTGCTCATAGAAGTTTGATACTATCTTATTTCTGTTATTTGCAGGTCTGGGATGGATATGATTTCTCACCATGTTTTGAGAACGTATATCCTTCAAATGATAATAGAATTGGTTACTACTTTTGCTTCTGCTAGTGTTTCCAAACAATAAATTATCTAATAGGCAAAAGATGATATTTGATTTTTTTTTTGTCTAGCATAGTTCTTTTTCATGATTAGCTGTTTTGCTTGACCATGCACACTTTTTTTGGATTTGGGGCAAACATTTTCACTTTATTCCTTTTCCTTCTCAGTGCAGTGATTAAACGGAAACAGGTAAGTAGTTTATAATCATGAGTATGTGGGACCAATTATTCATTTTGATCACATATCATGATTAACTTGTATTTGTGACAGATATGTTGAAACTCTTGAAAAAACTGATTTGTTTGTTACTATAATTATATAATGTTATTATGATTGGATACAATATTTGTTGCACTTGATATGGTCGAGTGACATTTTTTTGTCTGAAAAGGGTAAGATTTGTTATATGCTATAAATGTTTGTCAAGAATTGTCGTCAAAAACTTGATGTATAAATTGGCACATCATCGTCGAATTGTGTACACGTAATATGTAATTCTACAAATATTACATATTTGAGTGGATTAATTGGCAATGTTATTTTTTTCATAAATAAAATTATCTATAATAAAAATAATTGGTTAGTATCCCCCAGGGTAAGAGAGAAGTTTCTTTCAAGATATAAGTAGTTGAAGATAGCCATATTTTGTTTGCCTGGCACTAAAGTTCTAAGATGGAGGATAACAAGGCTATGAGAGAAGTTTCTACGAGAGAAATTTTTTCCAGATGCAATGGTCTTCTAACAAGGATATCTATCACTTTGAATTTGTCTCTTGAAATTCTTTGAGTAGTTTCATAAATGCCTTGTCATCTAAAATTGCCTTTTTCTTCAAATCACGAGACTGGATTAAAAGATGCGTAGAAGCATGCTATTGAATTAGAGGACAACATGGCCACAACTGGTAAAATGTAGAAAGATTCAATTAGGTCCCTTGCCAAGAGTTCAACTGGTCCATTATCGCAGAAGGGGGTGAATGATGTTACAACGATGAAGAGGCAAATGGCAGAAGGTCAACACATACAGCAATATCAACTTCCTCTAAGAATGAATAAATTCTAGCCATTCAACAATAATTATAGGCCACGGTTGATAGCTCCACCTAAGAGATCAACTTTTGTGTCATGTCCCCTTTTTGTTGCCAATAATCTTGCTTTTATTATTTAAATATAGTGTTTTTAAACACTAATAAAATATATATAATAACAAAATATAAAATAACATAGAGACAAGTCAAGGGATCATTTGAATGCATGCAAATTGGATTAATGTTTATGCTCTTTGAGATTAACAACAATCATATCAAGGATGAAAACCCTTGATCCTTGATTTTTTAAGGCGAGGATGAAACCCCAAGCTTCTTGCTGAGCATCTCCACCTTAGGAAATTGCTCGTGCTAACCAGAGTTATTTGATTTCAAGAAAGAACATTGAGCAATAGCTTCTCAGATCATGGATCAGACTTAGTGCCAATCACTGTGGAAGATCAAAAGGTACTCTAGGAGGTGATTAGATAATTTGATCTTGTTGCTAGCATACCCTAACATATCATACTTAATCAGGCTTGGCATAGACCATTGTGAAAGATTTTTGAAGTAGATTGGAGGTAATTTCAGATGTTATAACCCTGTTGCTAGCATAACCGAACACCATTTCAGGAGATTTCCCTTTTAGAAGAGTCAACAAATTAATTTTAGCCCAAAAATCCCTTGGAGATCATAAGGCACTCTAATAAAAGAGGTGCAACAACCTTAACCTTATTCTGAGTCGCAGGCACACCTGGAGTTCATTTGCTAGCATCAACTGCAAGGGGAATTCGGACTGGGTATGATTTTAATTGGTAAACTGAGGATTTAGTATGTTTCCATGTCATTAATGGTGCCCACGACAACTTGGTAACAGTTGCACCCAAATCATAATTGCCTCTATATCAATAGATCAGATTTATAATGATTTTGTGAAATCTAAGTTGTCATGGGCCATGGCTATTAGTATGCACATTTAATTTTGACAGGAATGATTCAGAAAATGATTTATAAATTGTTATTTAAGTAAGTGGATGGTGTCCATTCTGGTTATCATTTTCTGTACGCATTTGAGGAACTTACCAATTATAACACATAATCAGTTCTAAAACCCTCGGTTGGAGTACACATTAACTTGAGGACATTTCATATTGAAGCTCCTTTACCAACCATAAATTATTGTACTTTTCACAATATAGATGCACATAATGGTAACCTCATAACGTGTGCCTAGAAATGCAAAGATTAAATCAAATAATGAGATTCCCAGATTTTGGATTTGCAAGTTTGTGTTGACTTAAATTGGTAACCTCTATGGTGACTCTATAACGAGATTCATCTTAGTTGAACCTTTCTTTGAAATAATGAATGACTTTGATAGACACTCGCTCTCAATCTTGATAGTAATTCCACGATTGCTTCACTCTTGCAGAGCACTTGAGGGCCAAAAAAAACAAGAGAGAATGAAAGGTAAAGAGAAAATTGCAGAAGCTTCTTCAACAAAAGAAATTGCATTGTTGGAGTAATTACGTAATCACCTTGGTAATTAATTAATCAATCATTAGTTACTTAGGTCCCCTATTACTTTATTATACTCCAGCTAAACTTAGGAGTGCTTTTTCTATATTCAGATTGAGCTAATTTTAATTCATGTTGCCCCATAGAATGTAATGTCCCCAATTTTAATAAAGTGACGTAATTAAATTAATTAATTAGTGTTCCTAAAAATTAATTAATATTATAAAGGACTTCTTTTATTAATTAATTAAGTTATAAAATAAAATGGGGCCAAAATAATAATATAGTAAATAAAATGATGTCGGCCCGTTCTAACCTTCCGGAAACTTCTTGGAGGCCTTTACAAGATGATGGTTGGCAGCGTAGGAGATCATCGTGGAGTTATCGTTTCTTGTGTATTTGCAATTCCAATTGGAATTGAGTCCTTGTTGTAGTTTCGGAGGTGCAAGACCCTCCCTAGTCTGTAATTGCAGTTTCGGTTGTTAGCAACCACCCTAGTCTGCCGTTGGAGATATTGATTCAAATATTTTAGTTGTGCGTGATTGTTCAACTTTGTGAAATCTTCAATCGAAGACAATCTGATGTAATCTGAAAATACAAATTCTCTTGTCTTTGCAATTCATTTTGGTTGTTGGTGAGTGCCCTGTGTTAGAATTTATTCATCAATAATACATTTGGCATCTGTGAACCATATAGTTCTCATCACTTAAGAGCGCCGAAGGGTTCCAAATGCCAAAGGGTGCTGAGTGTCGTCGGGCATATCTCCCGCGTTGCTGTGTGATGTCCCCGAATTAGCAGGTTCTGGGAACCTGAATATGGTCAACTCATTAGCGCGACCCTCGTGAGTTGACAGTATGTTTTGAGGGTCTCAGCGTTCAGATTCTATTTCTGGACTTACTATTTATAGTAAGTCAGTTGGAGGCCAGTTACTATTTCTGGCAGTGCAGTTGAAGACCGGGTTGATCAGCTATTTTAACAGTGGATGTAGGAATCGTCATCAGAGGCATAATTGATATTAATTAATGACAATATGTTATTAATTAATAAATTGACTATAGTATTATAATAATAATAGTTTATTATTATAATGCTTTTAGAAGTTGACATATTGAAGACTGGTTAATTGGAAATGGTTTTTAGAAACTCTTGCATTCGAGGAGTTATATATTCGGGCTTATTTGTGAAGTTGATCATCGAATACATTTATAAAAACTTGGTTGTGAGAATTGTCTCTCTTATTTGAGCCCTTGCTGATATATAAGGGTCAAATTGGTTCTGGAAGACTGATTCTTCTTGGAACTAATCTTCAATTGATCGCTGCTGTATGATCAATCATTTCTTCATCGTGCTGTTGTAAACGATTGAAGAATCTCTGAATTTTTATCTGCAGTTGAACTGAGACCTGCCTAAGAGGTCATTTTTGCATCGAACTGTGAGGAGTAAAGGCTGGATTCGAAATTGTGTGCTGGGCAATGTTCTGAACATCAACGCCTTGGATATAGGCTGGGTTGAATTGAATTCTAACTGCGCTGGAAGCCACGCGTGGGAGTTAAGAGTTGGAAGTCAAATCGCGGCAAGTGTAAGCTGCCGCCATCTAGCCGCATCATCCACCAAGTGCCGCGGGTGCAAGACCAGACGATTCTATTGCCACCAGCGATCACTAGTGAGCCACGCGGGTAGCTCATACAGGCCCGCGTCTGATCTACACTGCAACAGCAGACAACAGTAGCTAAGGCGGATGGAAATCGGGTTTTTTTTGTTCTTTCTCAGTTGTATAATCCATAAGTAATTCGCTGATAGGAATCAGTGTTATTTAAATAAATTAAATATGTGATATCATGCAAAATTCAGAACGGCAAAAGTGTATCGAAATACTGTTTTTTTAAAAACACTTTAATTTATACTTATCTGAATTCCGAAAAGGACAATTAAAATTGATAGAAAGACCATTCCCTCTTATTAAGTATTTTCTTAAAAAGGAAGGAATAGATTTTTTTGTGGTTTTCAACAGATAGAGCCAGTTGGCTTCGTCACAGTGGTATCAGAGCGGTTTCTTGCCAGCCTGCACGGAAATCGGGTCCAGTTAAATTTTTTATTTGGGGAATTATTTATGGCTGACGACAGGAGATTCATTCCTGGCAGACATTATTACAGGCGAGGCAATTCGCCTCCACCAAATGTGGACGATGCAGATA
>MU227201.1:462897-479223 GCA_018584345.1 Thuja plicata | reverse complement strand
AGAGAGCTGCAGGACCTCGGATGTGGGGAGGTCATGTTAGAGGCCGAGGTGGTGGATTTAGGTAGCCTAGATAGAGATTAGTGCAAGCACGGGTACCTCAGAGATAGGCTCCTACCAGAGTTGGTGTAGAGTGGGCTAGGAAGACACATAGATGGGTCCAGGTGGCTAGACAGGTTCCATTACAGGGACAGGTTCCTCAGATTGAACCATAGAGTAGCACAACACCAGTGATGATACAGGTTCCATTAGCACCCCAAGAACCTCAGGCTCCTCCAACATCATAGTCACCTCCAGTTCCTCCCATTATGGATGGCTTAGTTTAGGATGTGTGAGGTTTATAGGCAGGGATGACTGTAGTTATTAGTCGATTAGATGAGGTTACAACTATGTTGCAGAAATTTTTGGATACTTTAGCGCAGTTACCTACTAGTGCGAGTGCTAGTCAGGAACCACCTTCTACATAGGATAGAGCAGGTGACAGGGATCCCGATGGTGTAGGGTGTTCTGGTACTAGTATTGCTGGAGATGGATCAAGTGCCTCTGCTGGGTCATGAGATATGAGTTTGATATCTAGATATTGCATTGATTTATCATATGTATTTTTTATCAGAACTTTGATGTATGGATCATTTTTTTATGTATCTTTGATATTCAGATTTGTGTTATAAACATTGATGATGGACAAACATTGATGATGGACATTTATCTATGATGATCTTTGATTCCCCTTTTGATGATGTTGTTATGAGATTTCTTTTATGCATATCTAAATGCTTCTATGATGCATTTATTTCTATTATGCTATGGATGCAATGTCTTAGAGTAGGACATAGATAAATGGATGCAAATGATGTTAATGCAACTTAATTCTATATGATTTTCTGATTTAATCATGATGTATGGATTATGCAATGCAATGATATGGATGTAATACTTAGTACAATGATAAATGAATGCAACTATCTTTTTTGGTTTTTTTATGCATGCAATTTAATTTATGATGAAATTCTAAATGATTTGGATAAATGACTAATGATTAATGTTTCTTTTCTTTTCTTTTCACTTGATATGGATATATAATGAATAATAATTAATGCTTATGAATGCAAAAAAGAACAATCTCATATTGATGATTTGGAACCATTAAATTGATGAAGTGTTGTCAACATTAATTCCCCCCTTGAACTTGGAAAAATGCTAGAAATACAAGCCATTTTAATCTAACTTGAAAAATGCAATTAATCTAACATGAAGATGCAATGCAACTAATTGTCCTTGAGCTTTGTCAAAGAAATGCAAACAGAGATATATTTTCATCATTGAGCATTGTGGAACTAGGAGTCAATACAATCCTTACTGGTGCCACTACAACCATAAGAATATGAATATGACTTTCATCTCATTTGGTAACCCCTTCTGCAAAACCAAGTATAACCCTCACTAGTTGAATGACCAACTATGGGAGTAGGAATACCGGTTTGATTGGATTCAATGTTGCAAGTTGATGTTGGTATTAAGATATTGAAAATCTAAATAGCCAAGGTATCCATTTGTGTGAACAAACAAAGGTTAACCCTCCTTCCTTTATGAATTTCCTCGATGGTACTTTGATGACCATTTCATTAGACTAATTTACACAAGTTAAAAAGTTTTCCTCAAGATAGTCACACAGAAGCTTAATAAAATATCATGTCTCCGTCATTGCCAATCTAGTCGAAACATCACCGATTAGCTAAAAAGAACATGACTCAAAAAAGGTGAATGAGAAACTCATCAAAAATTTCCAAGTGTTTGTGAAATGTATCAAGATTTTCAAATAAGAATTCCAAATAGTCTGATCATTTAGGGTTTGTCAATTTTTAATCCTGATAAAATAAGTCAATAAAACTCAAGGATCATGTTATGCAATCAAACTGTTTAGGGTTGAACAATGATATCCATCAAAGGTTCCAAAATATCTCTCCTCTGAATCTAAAATCCTGCTTCTAATGTGTGACCAAGATGTTACACTATTGAATCCATTTGGTACCAAAAATCCATGACGCATGCCCCCAAGTGATAAATGTGATCAATGTGAAACGTAGGGAAAATGAACCTAGATCGTGACAAAATGTAGCTCTAAGACTTTATTAGGACCATGCACAAATGATGGATGCAATGAGGATAAGGAAAAATAAGATGATGAAATGCAATATGTACAAATGTGACTAGGAAATACCTAAGGGACAAAAGGCGCCTGTTTCCAGGTTTTCACCTTTTGGGTTTATTGCTCTCTTTTCTCTTTTTGCTACCAAGGTGCATATTGCTAGGTTTTCACCAAGGCACTTTTTTCTCTTTTTCAATTTTTTTTTATTTTTCTCTTTTTGAATGTTTCTGGCTTTTAAAATTTCTGATTTTTTTTTATATTTTGATCTTTTCTCATTTTTTTGGTATTTTTGAATTTTTCCATGTACAAAGGTGATGCTGACTCATCTGATACTCTCAACTTATACTCTTTTCTCTGATACTCTTTACGCTGAATCAGGTGTGAAACCTCTTAAGATGAATGCTATTTAAAGATTCTTGCAATTCATCACCATCACAATCAGCTAATTTGTAGGTCCCCGTTCCAAAAGAAGAAACAATGACAAAAGGACCAAGCCAAATTTCTTCCCACTTTCCTTTCTTTTCTCTATCGAACTGATTTTTTGGATTTTCTCTCAATACTAGATCTCCCACTTGAAAGGTTCTTGGTTTAATATGCTTCTTATAGTTCCTTGAAATTTGATTCTAATACACTTTTAAATGATCATAGGCTTGATTTTGATGTTCCTCCAACATTTCCAATTGTTGAAGTTGAGCAACTCTATAGTTCTGATCCATGATTAATCCATGTAATGACACTCTTAGGGATGGTATTTCAACTTCTAAAGGTAGAACAACTTCGGCCCCATAAACCAATGAAAAAGGTGTATCTCTGGTTGGGGTGTGAATACTAGTCCTATAGGCCCATAATGCTTGATTGATTTGAAGATGCCAATCTTTTCATGACTTGCCAATGGAACTCTTAAGGATTTTAAGGATGTTCTTGTTGGTAGCTTCTACTTGTCCATTACCTTGGGGATAGTAAATGGATGAAGAGTGATGCATAATATGGAATGTGTCACAAATTTCATCAATATCTTTGTTCTTAAACTATTTTCCATTATCTGTGATGATGGCATGAGGAATGCCATATCTGCAAATGATATGATTTAGGATAAACATGGAAATTTGCTTCCCCATTGCAGTTGTTAAAGGGACAGCCTCAACCCATTTAGTGAAGTACTCTGTTTCCGTGATTATATACTTGTGTCCATTTGAAGAAGGTGGATAAATCATGCCAATCAAATCAAATCCCAATTGATAGAATGGCCATGGTATGACAAATGGGTGTAACTCTTGTGCCAATGCATGGATCATGTCTCCATGGTATCGACATTTTGTAAAAAATTTGACAAACTGACAAGCATCTCTTTCTAAGGTTTTCCAAAAGTACCCCATGTGTAGGATTTTCTTAGCTAGGTTTAAACTACTCGAATGTGACCCACAAACCCCCTTGTGGACATATTTTAAAGCTAATTTTGACTCATCTTCCTCTAGACATCTAAGGAGTGTTCTGTCAAGACCTTTATGATACAATGTGTTAGAAAGGATGGTATAACGAGCCACTTCTCTTATGAAATTTCTCTTTTGAGCACATGTTTGGTCTAAAGGTAAGGTTTGGTCTAAAGGTAGGCATAGATGGGTCCATACCATGGTGAGTCATGTCTATTTAAAAGGGAAATAATTTGGGTATCAGGTAGGTCAAATGCTGGTTTAACCAATTCTTCCCTCAAGAACTCATACTTTTCATTTTGATCGGGCATTTGAAGTAAAGATGCCAAAGTAGCCATTGCATCCGCTGCTCTATTCTTATCTCTTGGAGTTTGTTCAAAAGTAATCAAAGCAAAGTACTTTTCCACTTATCCACCAATCTTTTATAAGGCATTCATTTTTTGTCCTTGGTATTATATTAGTCATTAACTTGATTGATGACAAATTGAGAGTCCCCATAAACTTGTAATTCTGTGACATTCCATTCCAAGGCCATATTGATACCTATGACCAAAGCTTCATAATCTGCTATGTTATTGGTGCAAGGGAACAATAACTTGTAGGATTTTGGGATTGTGTAACCTTGTGGTGTAATCAAAATAATGCTTGCTCCACTACCATTTTGGGTATAAGATCCATCAAATTATAAAGTCCATGTCTTAGCTTCCACATTTACAATTTCAGAATCTGGAAACTCCACTTGAATAGGATGTGTAGATTCTTGAGGATGTTCGGCCAATTGATTGGAAATAACTTGACCTTTGATTGATTTCCCATCAACATATTCAATGTTGAATTTACTAAGCACCAATACCCACTTTGCAATCCTTCCAGTTAAAGTTTTTTTACTAAGTATTTTAAGGGATCAATTTTGGATATTAGCTTCACCTTATGCATTAACATATAATGTCTCAACTTTTGAGAGGCAAGTACTACTGCTAGGAAATCCCTTTCCATGAAGCTATAGTTTAATTCATATTTGATCAATGTTGTACTCAAGTAGTAGATATCTCTTTCTTTTCCTTCATCATCTTCTTGTGCCAATAAGACTCCTAAAGGTTTTTCCGTTGTTGAAATATAGAGTAACAAAGGTTTTCCTTGAATTGGTGACATCAAGATAGGTGGATTCATCAAGTATGTTTTCAACAATGTAAAGGCTTTATCACACTCCTCATCCCATGTGAAGATGGTGTCTTTATATAGCGATCTGGTAAACGAATGACATTTTTCTGCCAATTGAGAAATGAACCTCCTTATGGATTGAAGCCTTCCTTGAAGTGACCTCATTTGACTTATATTCTTTGGAATGTCCATGTCCATTATTGCTTGTACTTTTTTAGGATCTACTTTAATGCCTTTTGTTGAAACAATGTACTCTAGGAGTTTTCTAGATTGTACCCCAAAAGCACATTTATTTGGGTTGAGTCTCACTTTGAATTATTCTAGCCTTGTAAAAATATTTTCAAGTATGGATAAATGATCTTTTCTTTTATGTGACTTAGCTAGAATGTCATCCACATAATCTTCCATAAAGGTGTGCATCATGTCATGGAAAATGTTAGTCATTGTTCTTTGATAAGTGGCTCTGGAATTTTTGAGACCGAAGGGCATTACATTCCAAAAAAAAGTACCCCATGGGCATGTAAAGGCCATCTTCTCTTGATCCTTAGGTGCAATGAAAATTTTATTATACCCACTAAATCTATCCATAAGTGAAAACATAGAATGACCCGCAATGAAATCCCCAATAGCATCAATGCTAGGCAATGTAAAGTCATCTTTTGGAGAAGAAAGGTTTAAATCTCTAAAATTCATGAAAAATCTTATGGTTTTATCATGTTTGGTAACCATTACAATGTTGGAGATCCATTTGGCATATGTAATTACTCTTATAAATCCTGCCTTGAGTAATTTTTCCAATTCTGCTTTGACTAAAAGGGCTACATGTGGATGCATTTTTCTCAACTTTTTCTTGACGGGCTTAACACTAGGTTTCACATTTAAATGATGCATTATGAAACTTGGATCTAATCCATGCATGTCAGCACATGACCATGCAAAGTTGATTTGTTTTTCTTGAAAGAATTCAATGAATTCTTTTCTCTCGAAGGGACTCAAAGATACTGCCAAGTGAATAAATTTATGATCCTCTTATGTTCCAATGTTAACCTTTTCTGTGGGCTCAATGAGTATAGGTGATCTTTCATCTTCATGAGCTAGTAAGGTGTCCAACCTCTCTCCCTTAGGTGCCACAGTTGGGTTTTCACCTTCGGAAACATCCTTTATTTTTACCTTTTTTGGGTCTAGCACTGCCACATGGTGGTTTTTACCACTAGACCTTCTCATTTTTTTGTATATTTTCTTTTAATTTTTTGGATTAAGAGGTTGAACACCTACCCCTATCATCATGTACAAGGTAAATTCATTGATGGAAGAACTAGGTTCAACTGCATTGAGGTATAAGGCCATTGCATTGTCATTTGGGAAGTAGAGTAAGTCATTTGGCTTGGAAAGATCCCAATCAATAAGTTCGGGATGCATTAAGGAAAATGATTCATTGGATGGGCTTTCATTTGAAATATTTAAGGACATGAATTTTTTTTATGGTTCATACATTGTATTATCAAGGTCTATGACATGTGCCTCTTCAAGATGTTCCATGGAAGAAGGATCAAAATCCTCTTCATGAGAGTCCTCTAAGATTTATATGGGAAAGAAAGAATGTGGATTAAACACTAGGTTAGAATCTCCCACCCATGAAGGTACCTAAGGTTCACCTACCCATTGAGTGTAAGTAGGTTCTTGTTCTACATTGACTTGTTGAGGTTCACTTGATGTTTGAGTTGAATTCAAACTTTGAGTCACATGTTCTTGATTCTCAAATTTAGGAGGAGTAGCATAAGTGTGAATGGTATCAACTTCAATGTCATGAAAAGATTCTTCAAACAAGGAATCCTAATCATAATCCTTAGAATCATCTTCACTTTCAGAACCTACCATATGAATATGTGCACGAAAATCTAGCATGGGACTTGAACTTTCTCCTTTATGTTGAGAACCTATGCCGGTTTTCTCTTCTTTTGCTCTCCAAACTAGTTCAATAGGTTCTAACAACCCTCTATGTCAAACTCCTAAGGGTCCTCTTCCCTTATACCCCATTTTCTTCATGGTATCAAATTATTTTCCATATTGATCAGTTTGTATGTTGATATGTTGCACCCTTTCATTGGAATTAGCTAAATTACCGTCCTCTTTATAAATCCATTGTAAGACCTCATTATCTTCTTTTTCCATTTCTTTCTTGTCACATTCTCTCACAAAATGGGAATTTTATTTATGAGGTTGATGATCTTTGGATGGCTTCCCATCTATCCTTGGAGATGTAGGTAAATCAAATAGGGAAACAGAATATTCCCCTACCCCTTTTGAGTGAATTTTGCATTGTTTCTCAAATTGGTTCATCAGATCACTCATCTTTTCATAATGATCTCTCTTAGTTTGTTATATTTCCTCCTTAGTGGGTTTCAAATTTTCCATTCTCAATGTCAAAGTATGGACTGAATTATCATTTGAATTTTAACCCTCATAACTCATCTTTTTTTTTCCTTTAGTTGTTGTAGTTGAGTTAGTTTGAATATGGTTAGAAGTTGATGTAATTTTTGATGTTGGTTTTGGACTTTCCTCCTTGGCTTCTTCCATGGTAATATTAGGGATGACTCCTTCCCTATTATGAGGAATATACAATTCATGATTTGGCTTTAAAGCATTGCAATATTGTAAAGGGTTTGAATCTCCTCCAATCGTGATCTCTTCCCCCATGTATGGAAACTTTATGCATTGGTGATATGTAGAAGGTACCGCTTGCATTTCATGTATCCATGGCCTCCCTAGTAAGATATTGTAGGTCAATTTCATATTAATGACTTGACATATGGTATCCTTTTTTATAGGGCCCACTTGAATTGGTAGAATGATCATACCCTTTGAAGATCTTTCCTCCTCATCATAATCATTAATGGTGATTTGCTTTTTAGGATCAATAGAAGACTCGGTCAACCCTAATGAATTGACAAGGTTTAAACTAAAAATATTAAGACCAGCTCCCCCATCTATGAGAACTCTCTTGACCCTATGTCTTTGGATTAATACCTCTATAGGCAAGGGTAAGTTTTGAGGATGTGTGATAGACATATCATCTAGCTCTGAAAATGAAAGACAATGAGGGGCTATGAGATGTCCTACCATGTTCTAAAATTTATCTTCCTCCAAGTTTATAGGAATAGTGGTCTCAACCAGGAATTTTTCCAAAATCTCCTTGTGATTAGGAGATCACTTCAAAAACTCCAAAATTGATATTTGTGCTGGATTCTTTTGTAATTGATCTACCAAACTATAAGGCTTTGTTGTAGGTGGTGTTTATTTAGCCAAAATAGTTGGTGTTTTAGGGCCAATAATAATAGGATTACCCCCTTGTAGGGTAACCTTTGAGGCTTGCCCCCTTGTGATGGAATTAGAGGTTTCCACTTTAGGTTGATCTTTGATCACAACAACATTGATAGTATTGTCATAAGTATGAGAAAAGTTAACATTATTATTGCCTCTTGCATTATTCGCATTATTTCCTCCATTGTTTGAGTTGGAAGATTCTCCTTTTTCATGTTTATAGAAAGGAGTCTTAAAGGCCATGTGATCTTCATTAGTTTTAGGTCCTTTCACTTTTATCACACCATTGTCTATGAGACCTTGTACCACATGCCTGAGACGCATGCAATCATTTTTCTTATGTCCCCGATTTCTATGGTACTCACAATGGTTATTCTCACTCCACCAATTTGGCTTGATTTGAGGTTCATATGGTTGAGCCTTTGGTAGGTCAATAATTTTATTTGCAATAAGTGTCCTTAATGCATTTTCCAATAGTTCACCCAAGTTAGTGAATGTCGTTTTGGGTGTAGGTGCAAAGAAAGGTTTAGGTTTGTAAGCCCCTTGATTATTCCCAAAGTTGTTATTAGTGTTGTTTTTGTTAAAGGGTGATTTGGGTGCTTGATTCTATTGGCTTAAACTGAATTTTGAGTGAGATTGAAAGGAGTCGCCTTTAAAGTGTTAGCCTCTACCACTCCATCATTAACCACTCCTTTATTTTTTTTATTCTTCATCCAAAATCAGTTGTTGTTAGGGGAATTGCGATTTTGATTAGTGTTGGAGGTATTGTTGTTGTTGTTATTCTTGTTATCCTTGTAAAGTTTAATTTCTCCACTTTTTATCAATACCTCTTCCATTGTCACCCCATTCTCAATTAGGTCTTGAAATGACCTAGGACATTGTAGCCTTAATTGATACAAAATATCCATCTTCTCCTTTTCGGGTACACTTCAAGGGTATCTAGAAAATACCGCTCTTCATTGTTGTAGGAAAAGTAGGAATCCCTCTCCTTCTCTTTTCTTGGTGTTACATAAATTAAGCATTGTAACCTCATGTTTGATGTTATAGGAATAATGAGTTACAAACTTAGAGGCCAATTCTTTTAAGGTTTGAATACTTGAGGGTAACTTTGAAAACCACTCCATTGCCATACCTCCCAAAATTATAGGGAATAACTTCATTAGGTAAGTTGTGTCATGCATGAACTCTAGACTTAAGGCACAAAATTCCCTTAAGTGATCTTGAGGATCAGTTGTTCCTTCATATTTATCATATTTAGGAAAGATAGAATTTGTTGGAAATGAAACCATGATTAAAGATTTATCAAATACAAATGGACACAAAGCTTCAATAGAAAAGGGTTTAGGAACCCCACTTTGTTTTATCATGTCCAATTTCATTTGGAAAAGTTGGAATTGTTTGTTCATGATGTCGATGGGATTAGCCTCTGCTTCTTCTTGTTTAAGTTTGTTGACATCATAATCATATGGAAGTTTGAGACCTGTTTGTGCTAGGTCTAAAAAGTACTTTTCCTTGTCTTTTTCCAAGACTTTTTCCATAAGCTTCATGAAGAAAGGACTTTGCATAGCTTCATTAACCTTTTCATTAGTTAACTCTTTATCATTAGGGTCAATGTTGCCCCCATTGTTATTATTGTTCAACCCTTGATTGGTAGGGTCATTGTTTGCTCCTCCATTATTGTTTTTATTGGATCCTTGGTTGTTAGGATCAACATTTCACCCTCCATTGTTGTTCATATCCTTGTTTACATGGTTGATTTGATCAGGATCTATATGGCCAAATGGAAAAGACATTGTTGGTTATGTTTCCTTGATAGGTTCTTGTAAGGTTCTTAAAGAACTAAAAGGGTCACCCAGAAAAGGACACTCTTGTCTTAGATAAGATCCGTCTAGTTGTAGGGTAGTCTTAATGTAATGAGATCACATAAAAACTGGCATTAAAATAGATCAAATAAAGAGCCTAGGCTTTTATCTCAGTTAAGTGATCAATCCGTGGATGATTTTGCAAAATGTCCAATAATGTCAGATTCTGATCCAGTTGAGTATACATAGAGGTAAAACGTCCAAAAGGGTATCCAAAAATGAAATTTTCTTATTTTCAAACCCTCAGTATATATCCATTGTTTTCCCTTTTTTGTTTCTGGGTGGCTCTTGCCTGTGTATAGGCAGCCTTTAATTGTTGATACACGGTCACTAGAATTCTTGTACGCGGCACTCTCTAGTTAGCAGGCATCAATAGGAGGTTTTAAACTGTTGAAATGCAGCACTTTCTAGTGGCTTATGTGGCATTTGAATGTTCACAAGTGGCATTTCAAAGTTGTAAGTGGTCCAGGATTGTTTGTACGCGGTTTTGAATTGTTGGTATGCGGCTTTTTGCTGATCAAAGTTGAAATTGTCAATTTTTTTGTTATTTTTTGGATTTAAAATTTTCAAGGTTTTGATCATATTTGTCAAAAAATAATCTTGTGTGAAAAAAGAGAACAAGCTCAACACACACATCAAAATTGTACCATATCCCTAAAACAACACTAAAAGTGTATGTTCTCAGATGTTTTTATGGGTATGCACAAGAATTTCTTCCAAACAATCTACCTTAGAGTCAAACAATTTTGGATTTTAACAATGGCTCTACAAAGGTAGGTTTTCTATTTTTTCAAGGTTTTAAATCATTTCCATTCTAAATCTTGCCAAGATCCTTTACCCCCTTGCGGGCTTCCTACAGACATGAAAGTACAATTTTGCGCAATCCCGAAGGACTACTTGAGGAAGTGAGGATGACTTGCACAAGGTTTAGTCACTTTCTAATTAAGGTAAAGTGCATTTATTTATAGTGGGTCAGATGATATCACAGAAAAAGTGATTATCTCCCACTTTGGGTCGTTCCCTCTCACCGTCATCATAAGGTAAATCTTGGGAGGTAGGCCCTTTAAAGCTCTATTTTAGCTAGCATGTATATGGAAAGTGAAAATTGAACTTAGTCCAACAAGTTTGGGAATTCGATTCACTCAAAGAGTGAAGAGAATATCCCTATTGTATTCCTTTGTTCCAAACACCTCAAGCAAAAATTGTTTGGTTTCAACCTCTTGACAAGGAGGTTCTTAAAATTGAGATGTGTGGTTCAATTCCTTATCCTTTTCTTTGCACTAAATTGACTTTGCACATTTGGATTTCTAATTCACTTTGAAAAGTGAAGAGCATATGCCTAATGCTTGTTCAATTTAGACAATTAGAAGGATTTTCTTGATTATACTAGATTTAAATGAAATGCCACAATTTAATCAATGCAAGCTTGATAAGATAAATACCTCATTTCAAAGCTAGCAAAGGCTAGGTGCATTTTTTATTGATTTGTGCTTTATTTCAACTCACCTAGTGGCGATCGTTCCCACTTTGGCTCCTCTGACAAGTTAGTCAACACAATCAAAACAAAGTAAAGAGAAAACTAGAAAATAAATTAACCATTTCACTTCTAAAAGCTTTTTAAATCAAATTTGTCAAATCAAAGCTTAAAGAACTTAAGAATGAAAACCAATCAAAGAGTAGAAAATTTTTCTTTATAAGAAAAAAAACTTTAATATAGTGATCATAAAGGTGTTCTTCTTCGAATAAGCTCTCTAAAAGATTAGATGCATGCATTTGCTTATCATGTTTAGTCTTAATCCTTACCTCTTTGCTAGGCCTTGTGACTCACTTCTCTGGTTTTCGCACTTTTGGATGATTTTTCATCTGCAGCAATGAAAAACACATAGAGTTATAACAATGAGCAAATCATTTAAAACTTGATTTAAAGTAGAAAGATCTACGCGACATTTAACAACTAATATGCGGCATTTAACTTTTACGAAGCGCAAATAAAAACTTCTAAAGCGGCTTTTAAATCTTAAAAGGTGGCTCTGGAAATTCCACAGACGACCAAATAAAAACCATAGGTGGCACATAAAGTATAAAGTGCGGTCTGAAGTTTCTAGTAAGCAGCTCTTTGAAGTTCACAAGCAGTCTTTGGTGTCTGACAGGCGGCGCTTTACGGATTCAGACGGCCCACTTTATCTCACAAGTGGCCTAAGAAAGAAAGATGGAGACAAAAGAAACTCTGTACGTGGCGCTTTACTGTTCACAGGCGGCTCTGAATACTTTATAGGCGGCTCTTCTCCTATTTTCCTGCAAAATAACACAAAAAAAATGCAAAACACACAAAATATTATGATAAAAAACATTAGAAATGAGGCCTAAAGCCCCAAAGTGGGCGCCATTTCTGTGTGTGAGATTACACCTTCATGAAATTAGGATTGGTAACAACAACTCTATGGAAATAAAATGTTATTTAATCTAAGAATTGAAGTTAAACCCATGACATCTCATGGTTCTCTATATAAGCTTTGTTAAGAGAGCTCTCAACCTTAATCTCTCTCAAGGACAATCCTAGAATGAGAAGAAAATGATAAACATGCTTTAATCTAGCTCAAATGCTCAAAGATATGTGTGCTTTCCATTCAAATGCTCATGATTCATGCTATGAAATCAACAAATGCTTCTAAAATGATACTCCAAATGCTATGCAAATGTTTAAATACTATCAAAAGCTCTCAAATGCTCTCCAAATGCCTATAAAAAGGATGCTTTGCTCTTGAATTTCTTAGATCCCAAACACAAATAAAATGGCTTGTATTTATAGCAATTTCCCAAGGGTAGGGGGCAAAGTGAGTTGATCATGGTCAAACCTTGGTTGATAAAAAGCTTTGAGGTGTTTTCAAATGGAGGGAAAATTGAGTGGTTTTCCTCAAAGAAATTAGGAATTATTCAATTCAATCATTTAATTAATTTATCCATGTAAGGGTGAATGGGTTGGATTTGATTCTTTTGATTTAAACTATACAATTAATTGATTAAAATCAATTGCATAATTTGATTAATCCCTTTTAGGCTCGAATTTAATTATTTGATTTCATGATTATTTAATCCTTTGATTTAATTTGATTTTTGTCCAATTTGTTTGATAAATGTCCATTTTATTTTGATCCATTTTAATGCATTTTGATGATATTTTAGGTAATTGGCTGAGATTTGCAAAATTGAATGTTTAAGATACACCTGGTCAAATTTAGGTGTCTACAGATCTCAAATATGGAATTTTATTATAGAATACAAACCATTAATGGAAAATAAGATGACGTGGGATATTGGAAATGGTGATAATATCCTATTCTAGGAAGACTCATGGGGGGCTATGAGGCTCTTGAAAAAATCTATCTTGACCCCAATATCAAAAGAACCCTAAACCAAGAATGGGGTGACAAACTCTCTCAGTACATTAGTAAAGATAACCATAATACAACTTCAGGATGGACTTGGAATTCATTTGAACAAACATCTCTAAATGATGATCAAAAGAAGACACCCATGGATATCCTTAACAGAAAAAAGTTCATCCTTAAAAATAGATAAGAAAAATTAATATAGGCTGGTTCTAACAAGGGTAACTACATTGTCAAGGATGGTTACAAGCTCAGATTGAATAACCCACATTTGCAAAAAGCTGACCTACCTTTAGAATTCTATTGGAATAATGTTTGTTCACCAAAATCAGGAATGTTTTAATGGGCGACCCTCCAAGAACATATTCTTACAGCCCCTCAAGATGTCCACTATGCCAACATGTAGAAGAAACTATTGACCACATCCTATTTAACTGTCCTCATTCCGAAACATGGTGGAGTAACATACAATTAAATCAAAATAGGTCTTCAGCCCATAATGAATATTTCATAGAATTTATTAAAAGTTGGCCCACACAACTCAAATCCCACATGTATAAGCACATATGGAAAATAGCACCATCCATAGTAGCTTGGGAACTCTCGAAGGAAAGAAAAAAAATAATTTTCAAAAATACTGAGATGTCCTCTAATGTCCTTATTGACAAAATTGAGATTAGTATTGTAGAAACCCTTAATAATATACCTAGAAGTACACATCACATAGAAGGAATCTTCTCCTTATGGGATAAATCCATGGGGAAAAAATGGAATGCACTGATTGTACCACCCCAAATTTTTTGGGGGGGAACAAAGATTAAAGAAGCTAGAGCTCAATGCAAGTGATCTCCACTAAAACCAGGGTGCTATAAGCTAAACTTTGATGGAGCAGAAAGAGGTAATTCTAGACCTATTTCAATTGTATGTGTCATCCATTCAAGAAAAAGAAAAAATATTTCTGAACTATGTAAACCCCTTGGCTCTTCAACAAATAATATAGCAGAAATGATAGCTATCATGGAAGGCTTAAACCTTTGCAAATAATTAGGTATCCTAAACTTATAAATCGAAGCGGACTCCCAAATTATCATCAATGTCCTCAGAACAAAAAAAAAACCCTAATTGGAAAATCAACGCCATCCTTGAAAAATCCTTGAAATATCTTAATACTTTCAAAGAGGTCAAAATCAAACATATATATCGAGAAGGAAACAAGAACACAGATAATCTAGCAAACCTAGGAGTAGATGGAAAATAAGTTAGGTACGTTAATCCTAAATTCACTAGTACTCAATAAGGGATACCTATCTTAAAATTAAACTACCTATCAAACATACCAAAAACCAAAGTTGAATATCATATACAAAAATTTGAAAAGTAATATCTAGTAGATAAAGTCTTGAACTTTAAATGTAGTTATAGGTTAACATGTCCTAATAGACTAACATTTCCTATCAGGTGCTCATAAACTACCCCATATCCAATCCATATAAAAATAGTAACCTCAAGCTAAATAAGAGCAATACTATATCCTAAAACCCATTGACTTAACCTCAAACCATATAGGAAAATAATATTAATTACCGCATATATAAATAAAAATGAAAAATATCAATAGACAAAAATACTCATGCATTATCTAATTACCTCTTGATCACATAGGATTAGCTAAATTAATACGTCATTATCTCGCAAGTTAGCATCAAATCACATAATGATTATACAAAAATCAGAATACCACACAATTAATAAAAATCTTTGTGCCAAAGATCAAATGAGATGGCATATTAAAGCTAGAAGAACGTGCATTAAAGTGCTAATTTTAATTTATTAAAACCACAACCACCATCGTAATGAGATGTGGTGTGCTTTTACAAAGACAATAAAGCCGAATAAAACTCTAATATGTACACACTTTAATCTGGAACCTTCGTGGATATAAGCTAAACTTAAATAGACTAGGCATGCATTCTGATATGGGAGTGAAAACTAGAGGAAGCTATTGATAATTAGTCTGATGGATATGAATGTCCTCACTTTTCCCAAAATTGGCAAGAGACAAATCATGTTTTAGGGCCCCATCTTACCAGAGCGGTAGAATAATATACTACTGAAGATTCCAGATGCGAGTGGAAGGGTGCTGGAGAAGATCCTAAGGGAATTTTATTTCAATAATGAATTCACAGTGAGAGTGAATGGTCATATCATCAATCTCTTCATCTCTCTAGCAATGGAAGCAAAATACCCAAAGGACAAAATCATCAATGCAGCAAGGAAATTTTTCAAAGATGATATCCTCGTATGTTTAGCTAATGTTGTTCACAACATTGATAGATGAATCCCATACCTAGAAATATACATGAGGACGAATGTGGAAAAAATACCCAACATTCCATCTTCTCATAAATGACCTATACTCATCCACAGAGAAGGAGCAATCTTTGAAACATTTTGGCTAGTCATGAAAAGAAACATGGATTTCCTAATGAAGTCTTTGCAAGATAACCAACCGGCTAGGACATAGGTTATGGATTACTGGAGAGGAGAAGTCTATAATATCCCTAATGAATACTACGAAGAAGACACCCAGAATGTAAGGTTCATATCGCCAAGTGTCACACGCACCACTTGTATTTTAAAGGGAATTTCCTCGGATGACAAAGCGCTAATAGTGATCAAGAAGATGAAGGACAAAACCATCGGTAACTAAGCTTATATAGTAGGATAAGAAGATAATATAGTTAATAAGAAACCTAAATAGAACATTCCATATTTTATGAATCAGGGCTAGTCTCTGAAAAAAATTTCTAACTAAATCCCTGCTACACTACCTTACAATTTTAAACTATGCTTCTAGGATTTAGCATGTTCTGAAACTTTAAAAATATATATGGTTAACTAATATGAATCTATTCTTAATATGGTATTCCTTATTTAAGGTAGTTTGATAATTAAAAGTTTCTTTCTTCAAATTATGGTTACAAATGGGTAGCATAGTAGTTTATTTTTTCATATTC
>MU227201.1:446947-462797 GCA_018584345.1 Thuja plicata | reverse complement strand
TCAAATTCATCCAGATACCAACACTGACCTAGTATATAACCTCTTGAGGGTACAAACCTTCTCTGTAATGGGCCCTGCTTTATAGCTCCAGTCTTAGTTCTGAAAATTCATAATATAACTGTAAAAGAGGTTAAGAGAAACACTATTAATTAAGTGAGAAGAAGAATATTTACTTAATTATTAGGTAAATGTTTAAGAACTTATAATATATAATATGTATTCATTATGTTCAAATAACAAATTGAAAATATGTGCACGCATACTGGTTGGATTATGTTCTAATATAAAAAGTGGACATCAAATCTTATATTTAAATTTTGACACTCCAAATTTGAAGTATCTACTATAGTAGGAGAAGCAATGATAGTTATTTGGTTCACATGAATAGGCATAGTTGATGTGAAGAAATCTCTCTCCAACAATAGTAGTTAAGTAGATCAGCCTCTTTGTAGGCGATATGGTTAATGCAACTATCAAGAATTTGTTACTGTATAAGCTGACTCTTACTTGAATTAAGATGTAATTTAGGATGATGTGACAATACTTGAAGATGGTAACAACAGTAGTAACAATTTAAATAGTATGACAGACATTCAAACATTTAAGTTTTAAAGTTTAACAAATTTAATAAAATATTCTATTTACTTTCAAAATGGTTAGTCCAAATACATTTCTACATAATCAAGGAAGAAGATGATTTGCATACAATATCCATTTTTTAGATTGCTCCCTGAGTGGTTTTTATCAGATCTCGTGTCCTGCCCAGATCTCATATATGAATGGATTTAAATATACCCAACAATTAAGTAGTCATATTCTGATATATATAATTATATTTCTTTACAAATATATATTGATTTATATACATATCTATACGAAAATATATGTATATATAAATATATTTTCTTAGAAATATAATTATATATTTAGATGGATATATAAATATAAATGAGTTGAGTGCTATACATTGGTTTGGTTTTCGATGCCCCATATGCCCATTCTTCTGGAATATTAAATAAGTAATAAATAGCCTACTTCTATCTATGCTTAACAACCTAGCAATCTTACCCCATATCTGTCAGATTATATCTCCCCTAATATAAGTATCTCGACCAAATTGTAATGGATTAATATAATAATAAGCCTAAATCCTCTTAAGAACGTCTCCTTAAGAACTAATCTTGAAATGACTAAGTATACCAAACGATGGGTTACTGAAAAGGCGGGATAAAGAAAGTCACTCAAATCAATATTTAAGAGGATAATCCCTCCTCTGCATAATGTGTTCTCTCTATTTGAAGAGTCTTCCTTATTATGGAATAATGTGAACCCCCATCAAACTGAGAGGATCTAAGCCACAAGTTGCCTTTGAGGGATGTATCACCATCAACAGACTTAAGTATGTAATGTTAAGTTCTCGTACTCTAAACCTCAGGGAAGTCTTCAGGATTTTGGCGGTAGGAATTCCTTACTAATCATGATCAATTCTGATTTAGCTATTATATACCTTCTATGTTTATAGCCTCAGCCATCGAAGTTGATCCAGTAAAATCTGATATACGGAGGCTATGTACTCGCATATTCAAATGTAAATGTTTAGGGGGCTTAGATGTAGTAACTAAAAATATCTGGGGAGATATGACCATCACAAAACCTAGATTCTACAATACACCTATGATTAAAGGAAAACCAGACCCCTCATCCCCCATCTTGGATACTTATGACCTAGAAACTCTAATATCAAGAACCCCCATTATAAGAAGGAACCTAGACTTCATTTATTATTATTTCCATGTTTGGATGCCTAAGATAGAAGATTGGTTCTACACCTATTGGCACGAAGAGGATGTGGGTAGTACAGACAGAGATGACTACAGCGATTCAGAAGATGAAGAAACAACAATAGTAAAGGAAGTTTATGCTAGCCCAAGAAGAAAAAGAAAGAAGGATGAACAATCCCCCAAGAATCCTAAAGACATGGATGAAACACCTTAATACGCACTATGGGGCTACTAGTCAATAATATGGGATTTTAACGAATTATAACCTAGGAATTTCTCTCTTTCTCTAAACCTAGTTTTTAAAGATTATTAATGATTATCTTTAGCCATAAGCATTGAAATTCACCATCAGGACAGTTGTTTCTATCAAATACAGTAGCATGATTATATTCTCTGTAATTAGGTATATGATAATGATTTTTCTACGGTAATTATTCTAGATTCTTAGTATCATTATAACTCTGACAAAAAGAGTGTTATTGGCAAAAATTTGCTATTTAATTTCGCTATTCATCTACGGTTTATTAGGGAATACTATCGTTAAATATCTCCTATCTTGAATTCAGCACAGATAATTTTTGTCCTCGCTTCAGGAAAGGAATCCACAAAAATGTATTATACTGTTTGTGTTTTATGAAGAACCCTAGAGTAAATTTGTTTTTGGTACTTTCTTTATGGTTATTTGACTCTTATTGGCTCATTTACTTAAAAATATAGGAAGAAATGATAAATATTCTAGAGTATACAGTTCTGAGTAGCAAAAGCAATCGAAGAAGGAAAGAGAAATATTAAAAAGAGATGAAAAGGTATATAGAATAATATACATAGATGTATATTTTATTCTTTAATATACATACACAGATTTAAAATCACAATTGAAACACAACATACGAATGACTCTTAACTTAGAGTACTTAATAAATATAAATAAACACATGAATGTTACATATAAGCAACAATAATGGATCTACTAAGTAAAGGCTAGGGCAATCCAAATATATTATGTGGAATACGTAGATTAGTCTGCTATCCAATCACACCTCAGTGGTAATGATAATAAGTTTTATGATTTGTAATCTCTAACTATAAAGAGTATGAAAGATGTGATCTTTGTGTTTGGGAACATATAGGTACATAGGATATTTGAAGACCTAGAAAATAATATTAGATCAAGCCAAAATTAGCAAAAATTCAAGCCGCCACCATTAGGCTATGTATGGATGTAAAAAGGGAATAATAGAATTAGAAAAAAGAGGGATAAATGTATAATCATAGATCACTAAGAAAACGTATAGTCTCTTATTATCTATGTAAATAGGGATATGCCCCTATTAAATCCTATGTACATGGTCAGTGGATCTTTGATCCCCGGGCAAGACTGGAGGTTTTCTTGACTCCATTCTTTCCTACCAGCCGTTTGAATGGACTATTTTGTAATATCTTATAATTTCAATATAATTATCAAGGCCTTGGCCTTTTACCAATGAAAAAAGAAAAAGAAAAATGCATTGATTATAAGTGCTATATGAAATTCAAAGTACAATAATTTATAACACAATAACGATAACTCAATTAATGCTCACATCCAAATCACAATGGGACATAACTCACTTTATTCAAAGTGTTTTTAAGTAGCATTTTTTTTTCAGAAATGACACTAGTTATACTTTATCATCTAAATTTTATTCTATGACATGATAGGCTCCATGAGAGTTTTAGTTATTGCATCTCGCATCTCTTTTTGATTGGAAATTGTAAACCCATCAACATCCTTTTACATGAAAAATACACCTCGCACACTAGGATGTGAATTTAGTTGATCTTAGAGGTGGATTCTATCTCTCCTCATATCTTCTTGTAGTAAGCCTTTGTGTATCAAAAGTGAGCTTGTGTTTATCGACAAGGATCTTATGTATTGGTAGTGAGCCTTAATATTCTAGTAGTGAGCCTTATTGTACCTGCAGTGAGCAGCAACAATAGTGAGCCTTGTAAAAATAACCATACGAGTGTCACCTTAATAGGTGTTTTACATTTCATGAGAATTAGCTTCTCTGTGGTTTCTCCCATCTTAGGCTTCCTTACAAAAATCCTAGTGTTCTCTATATCAGTGTTTCTGTGTTCTTAATGCATACATTTTATGTAGATGTTTAGTGTGCTTAACCAACAAATCTAAAGTTGTTAATATTAATGTTTCCCTGTGCTCATAGTATGAGGAATCCTAATTACGAAGAGATATAAACAAGCTTTTGCATCAGCTTTCACAATAGTAAATAACATAATTTTGTTTGTATAATAATATGATAGTCTCTCATACCCCATATGCAGAATTAAAAGACTGAATGAAATCATCAGTTCAAACGTTAGGATGATATTTTACAGTCCAACGAGTCATGGGCTTGGGCACACATAATTTTTCAAACATTTCCGCCATCATTGATATCCCACCTGAAACATTTTACAGTTATTAATCAGGCATCATACATTTCCGCCATCACAAGCAAGCAGGGATGAAAATGTGTATATATGCTCAAACATTCATATCCCACCAAAAAATTTTACACTTGTAATCTTAATGCACCAACACTCAAATTATAGAAAGCTTGAAGATAAGTGTAGTTTCAACTAATATTTATAGAGAGTTACAGAGAGTTACAACAAGTTCAAATCAAATTAGTAAAAGACAAGTTCGAATCAAAGAGATGTATTTCTGTTGAATGCTATTTTTTAGATTTAGTTTTTTAGATTAATTTTATTGTGGTTGGTACATATTTCTCATTTTTTTTTAAAGTTTTAATTAGAGAGTTTAAGAATGTGTCAATATTAAATTTGAAGGTTTCATGTTTAAATTGTTGCTACTAAAGCATATGTTCACCACTTTGGTTCAAGTGGTAGCCCAATTAGATGAGGTGGAGAAATAGAGGTTACTTGAAGGGGACACATTAATAAGTAATAAGGTTAGTCCAACATGTTCCAAAGTTAAAAATAAATTTCACAAGCATGATGCAAAAAATTCAAAACTAGAATGCATGCCCCAATAGAACACAAGATTGTGAAGGATCTCAGTGCAAACAACATTGAACAAACCTTGAAATAAAGCACACAAAAGATGATCTATGAGCATAGTTTCACCATTCAATGTAAACCATGTTATGATGGATAGCAGTTGCCCTGATTAGGCAATAATAAGAAGCTCAAAATAAAGATAAATAAATTCCAAAACCACCCAAGAAATGACAAAGAATCTCAATGTTATGAGGAGTATTCAAGGATTCAAGTTCAAAGGAAATTAGGACTCAAAGTTCAAATGAGTTCAAATTCAACATAGAAAATCACATGCAGTGAGACTCACAAAACATGCCAAGAATTGTACCATCCACAATATATCATTTTAATGCATATGATGGAGGGAAGATGTTAATAACTATGTGATGTTTTTTGAGTCCACAATAAAACATGTGATATTCTGGAAAATTACAGGAAGCTATTACAGGATGCAATGGAACTTTCTTTTGAAGGGTTTATAGATTAATTTTGAAAATTTAAGAATTCATGTGAAGTACGCCTTGTTTTATTCTTAGTTTTGTAGTTTTAATTATTTTAATATTTAAATTTTTAGAATTGTTTTGATATGGTTGGTTATCACTGTCCTTTTGTTGAAAAAGTTGTGTTTATTATTGCAAGAATTTGGTGATTAAGTAAAAAATATATATGTGTGGGTGAGATCATAGCCAGCACATCTCAATTACATATTTTAATAGAAGTGGCTATAATTTGAAATTGATATGTTAAAATTTGAGGATCTCTTGGAGGAAAGAAATCAAAGGAAATTTGTGGTATTGAAGAAAATCCTAAGCATGTATTAAGAAAATATTAAGGAAAGATTGACAAGAAATATCATGGATACATTAATTTGTGTCTTTTTTATTTTTTATTTGAATATTTTTGAAAAAAACTATACAATTAATTTTAAGAAAAGAATAGGTGAAGTCTATCAAAACAAACTTTTATTTTAAAATTTGTATTCGGAAAGAAAAAAATATTCATTGAAAAAGGAGGAAAATTGATTTCTAGATATTTGAAGGTATTTTACTTGATTTTGAGTTCTATTGTTGTTCTAGGTTGGATGAAGAATATGAATCCATTATTTTAGTTTATAATTTGCCTAAATCATGAGAAAATATATTTATGGTGGTGGGGTTATATAGCCTTATTTGGATATTCTTTTCATCCCTTTATTAAGAAAATAAGTTACAAGGAAATATGTAGATGAAGATTCCAAGGATGTATGACATGTTAAGGGTACACACAACAACACATATGGTAGAAAAAAGGTCATGTAAAGTTCTCCATCAAAGATTTTCATATATCTTGAGCCTCTTCATCTTCTCTCCTCTTTTTTTAAATATATCTTTTATATATAGTTTTTGTTCTCCTTGGTTTCTCTCTAGGCTCAAAGCTCTCTTAAGATATATAGCCTTCTATTATTCTCTTAATACATTATTTTATCTCTCGTTCTCATTTTATCTTCTTTAATCCTTTACAAGTAAAATAGTTCTGATGAAGGTTGCTCCCATTATTAACACAAACACACAACAAAATTGAGAATAGAAAGATTTGCAAAGATGTGAAATGGGCTTTCTATTATCCACCATGAAATGAAATTACAATATTCTAAAATATAACATGCACCTTCAAAAATGCAACATGCATAGCCACATGGGAATTTTATTACAATAATCTACAAGCTAGAGCCACTAGCTGTATAACCCAGAACTCCCATAGACAACCCTACGGACCTTCAATATATAGGCAATTTTAACCGCCCAAGAAGATTCTAGAAATTAAACCCTAAATTTTGAGGTTGACCATCCCTAAGATAGTATTATTCATTTTTATTACATAATAGTATGCCCAAACAACTTTGGAACCCAAAAATAAATTTTGAAGAAACATTAAGATTTTCAAGTTCATGAAGCGCAACTTCCAGAGACCATAACTCATCAACTATTGACCCGATGGGCTATTGTAACCCCATTTCAGAAATTCCACAAAGTGCTCTACAACGCTTGCCTTAGGCATGCCTAGTGAGCCAAGTTTTCAACCCCATTCGGAGCCTCTAAAGCCTTCAAAACTGATTTTGAAGTTTTATGTACCCTACTACCAATACCGAAAATATCTAATATCGACAAACCTAGATTTGATTTGGTAATGAAACTTTAGTGGCAAGATGGTACAAAGTGAACCTCCATAAAAAAAATTGAACATTCTGAGCTCAAAGGGAAAAAAATTACTAAAAATAGTAACTTTCCATAAATAGTAACTCTGCACAAAATAGCCCTTATTGAAAAGAAACCAAAAAATATTTTTGGGTGATGCAAGATTGCTCTTACATCCAGAATGCTCCTGCATCAGACACCCTGGGTAATTTGCAAAGTGACCCTATCACATCTCAGGTGGTCAAAGGAAAACCAATATGGTTAACCTCCTCCCTTGATAGCCATGATGAATCTTCTACAAGTCGTCATTTCTATTTGACCAAATATTCTTCATATGTTTTGTTCCTTGTACTTCTGCCAACACGACTGTCCAAAATGTCTTCAATCTAATCTATAGCTAAAGTAGTTGCTAGAATATTCTATTGTTCTTTTGTGAACTGATCCTCAACACCTCCCTCATGATATTCTGTCAAATCTAAAATGATAAACACTGGTGAAATATTGAGTTCACTGGGCAACTCCACTTCATAAGCATTTCTTGAATCATTCTTCTTCAGTATTTTGCATGGTCCAAATGTTTTCATCTTCAACTTATTATATGTTCCTACTCGAAACCTCTCCTTTCTCAAATGAACCATGACTTCATCTCCCACCGAGAATTCCTTATGCCTCATTTTCTTATCTGTCTTAGCCTTATACTCTATATTCATTTTATTAATATGCTGCCTCACCTCCTCATGCAAATTCTTGAAGTATTCTACAAGGTCTTGAGCTTCAACGCTACTCATTTCTCCTTTATCCAACTTTCTTAATTCGGATGCTTTTTTGGGACTACTTCCATATACTATCTGGAATGGTGATTTACCAGTGCTCCTATTGAAAAAATTATTATATGAAAATTTTGCATGTGGTAAAACCAAATCCCATCCCATTGGTTTATCTCCAACCAAGCATCTCAATAGGTTTCCCAAACTCCTATTCACAACTTATGTCCATCCATCAATTTGTGGATGGTGTGTTGAGCTGAACTTCAACTATGTCTTCATCTTTTTCCACAAGGTTCTCCAAAACTACCCAACAAACTTGGTGCCCCAATCTAAAACTATGCTCTTTGGTAATCCATGTAGTCTTACCACCTCCTTGAAAAACAATTCTTCTACATGAACAATATCATTAGTTTTCTTTCAAGGAATGAAATGTGCCATTTTTGAAAACATATCCACCACTACAAAGATGGAATCATGTCCTCTTTGATTTCTCGGTAGGCCAAGAACAAAGTCCATACTAATGTCCTCCCATGGCTTCTTTGGTACAGGTAATGGCTGTTACAACCCTATATTACACTTCACTCCTTTTTCCATTTTGCATACCCTATAGCCTTGTACAAACTTCTTAACATCTTGCTACAAATGTGGCCAATAATAGTTCTCATTAACCAGAGAAATGATTTTATCTCGCCCAAAATGTCTAGCCAGTCCTCCACTATTCTTTTCTTTGATTAGATTCTCCCTCATAGAACTCTTTGGAATGAACAGTTGACTACCTCTGAACAACATATCATCATGGATTATGAAATCCAACCATTTGGTTCTATCCAGAGTAACAGGGTCTCTACAAGCTTTCCAAGCTTTGCCAAACTCTGGATCTTCAAGATACAAACTCTTGAGTTCCTTGAACCCAACAACCTCAATTTGCATCTTTGTCAGCAAAATCATTCTTCTGCTAAGGGCATCTGCAACCCTATTACACTTCTCACTCTTTTGTTTCAAAACAAAAGTGTAACTCTGCAAAAGCTCAACCCATTTCAAATACCTCTGAATCAACTTTCCTTAACTATTCAAATATTGCAAAGCTTGATGATCAGTAAATAAAACAAACTCATTTGGAAAAAGATAACATCTCTACTTCCTTAATGCCTAAACTATCTAGCATAGAAATCCTAATCATAAACACAATATTTTCTCTTGGCATCATTCAACTTCTCACTAAAATAGGCAGTGGGTTTACCTTCCTGACTCAAAACTACTCCAATAGCATTACCACTAGCATCAAAGTCTACTTGAAACACCTTATTAAAATCTGGAAGTGCTAAAATAGGTTGTTCTATAACTTTTATTTTCAACAATTCAAAAATAGAATATTGGTGGAATGGGGATCAATTCAAAGGATCCAAAGGAAAATACTAAAGTGGATAGGGAAGACATTAAGAACATTTTTGAAGAAAAACATGCAATTGAAGCATAAATAAACAAAATAAATGAGGAAGTCATAAAACTTGGAATGAATGAAGAGAGATATCTAAAAGAAAAGGAATTACTTTTCAATCAAGCAAAAGTCCCAAGTAAAGAGGAAATCTATTGGAGGCAAAAATCTAGGGAGATCTAGCTTTCGAAAGGAGAAGGAAATACCAAAAAATTTCATAATAGTACTAGGCTTAGAAAAAGTATTAATAGGATGCTGAAAGATGCTCTTTTTCAAATGAAACCAGATAGGATTACTAGTACTAGGCTTAGAAGAAGTTTTAATAGGATGCTCAAAGATGCTCTTTTTCAAATTCATCTTGGAAGAAATCTAAGATACTCTTTTTCAAATGAAACCAGATAAGGCCCTCGGGCCTGACGGATTCCATGCCCTCTTCTTCCAAAAATATTGGGGCTTTCTATGAAATGAAATATGGGAAACCATAGTGGCCACCAAAAACTCTTGTTCAATCCTAAATGAAATAAATAAGACCTTCCTAACGCTTATTCTGAAAAAAAATAATACAAAAGATCCAGGAGATTACAGACCAATTGCACTTTGTAACACCATCTATAAGATATACTCTAAAGCTTTAATAGACTAAAATTATTATTTCCCAAAATCATAACCAAGGAGAAAACAAGGTTTGTTTCCAATATATCAATTTACGAGGGAATAATCATTGCACAAGAGATCATTCTTACAACTCAAGTAAACAAAGAACCGAGTATGCTTGTAAAACTAGATACACAAAAATCTTATGATAAGGTGGATTGGAGATCCCTATGTAAATGCCTAGAAGCATTTAAATTATCCAAAGGCTAGATCACAACAATCTTGAATTGTATCTCCACGCCTACAATATCTATCCTCATCACTGGTTCCCCAACTGGTTTTTTAAATATTTCTAGAGGTATTTTTCAAGGAGACCCCATATCCCCCTTCCTCTTTGTCATTATGGCTGATGTTCTTGGAAGGAGCATTAAAGATCTAACTTAGAAGGAAAAATTTCTGGTGTGAAATTAACAGACTCCATCCCTGACATACTCATCAACAGTTTGCAGATGACACTATTCTACTTGGAATGGCTACCATAAAAGAAGAAAGGGAATTTAAAGTAATTCTTACCAAATATATGAAGGCATTAGGTCAAATGATCAATCCAGATAAATCAAAAATTTACTTTCTAAATACTTTCCCAAAACTCCAAACCAAGATCTGCGAGACTTTGGGTATCAAAATAGGTAACTTCTCATGTAAATATTTAGGCCTCCTTTTAGATAAAGGTATAAGAAATACTAACCTATGGGATCCCATATAATCCAAATTACACAAAAAATAGATACTTGGAAAGGTAGATTGCTCTCCAATGCTAGTAGGATAACAATGATTAGATCTATCCTCTCTACTATTCCAAATTATCAAATGTATATCCTCCCAGTCACGAATGGGATTAAAAATAAGATAGACTCAAAATTATGAAGCCTATTTTGGCAAGGTACATCTGAAAACAAAAAAAATGGCTTTAATAAAATGGTATTATATATGTAAACCTAAAGATAATGGAGGAATAGGGATAGAAATATCCAATGGAAAAATCCTGATATGAAATGGGCCCAAACTCTTCTCAAGAAATACATCAAAGATGCAGAACCAATTAACATTTTCAGAAGTAAAAATCATGTTAAAGGATCTCAAATATGGAATTTTATGATAGAATACAAACCATTAATAGACAATAAGTTGATGTGGGATATTGGCAATGGTGATAATATCCTATTCTGGGAAGACTCATGGGGGGCTATGAGGCTCTTTAAAAAATCTACCTTGACCCCAATATCAAAAGAACCCTAAACCAAGAATGGAGTGAAAAACTCTCTCAGTAAAAATTAGTAAATATCACCATGATACTACTTCAGAATTTGAACAAACATATCTAAATAAGGATCAAAAGAAGAAACTCATGGACATCCTTAATAGCAGACAATTCATCCTTAAAAATAAACCAAAAAAATTAATATGGGCTAGTTCTAACAATGGTAACTACAATGTCAAGGATGGTTACAACCTCATATTGAATAACCCACATTTGCAAAAAACTCACCTACCTTTAGAACTCTGTTGAAATAATGTTTTTTCACCAAAATCAGGTATGTTTTTATGGGTGGCCTTCCAAGAACATATTCTTACAGTGGAATGGTTCAAAAAACTTGGTTTTGAGGGCCCCTCAAGATGTCCACTATGCCAACATGTAGAAGAAACTATTGACCACATCCTATTTAACTATCCTTATTCCAAAACATGCTGGAGTAATATACAATTAAAGCTAAATAGGTCTTCAGCCCATAATGAAAATTTCATAGACTTTATTAAAACTTATCCCACACAACTCAAATCCCACATGTATAAGGACATCTAGAAAATAGCACCATCCATAGTAGCTTGGGAACTCAGGAAGGAAAGAAACTGAAAGATTTTCAAAAATATTGAGATGTCCTCTAATGTCCTTCTTGACAAAATTGAGATTTGTATTGTAGAAACCATTAATAATAGACTTAGAAATACACAACACACAGAAGGAATCTTCTCCTTATGGGATAACTCCATGCGAAAAAAATGGAATGACCTAATAGTATGACCCCAATTTGACCCTAGGGGAGCAAAGAGTAATGCAACCAAAGCTCAATGCTAGTGGTCTCCACCAAAACCAGGGTGGTATAAGATAAAATTTGATGGAGCAGTAATAGGTAATCCCAGGGTTGCTGGCATTGGATGTGTCATCCATTCAAGCAAAAGAAAAAAAGATTGCTGAATTATGTAAACCCCTTGGCTCTTCAAAAAATAATATGGCGGAAATGATAGCTATCATGGAAAGATTAAACCTTTGCAAAGAATTAGGTATCCTATTTATAGGTTAATATATCCTAATAGACTAACATTTCATATCTAATGCTCATAAACTACCCCATATCCAATCCATATAAAAATAGTAACCTCAAGCTAAATAATAGCAATACTATATCCTAAAACCCACTGATTTAACCCCAAACCATATAGGAAGATAATGTTAATTACCACATATATAAATAAAAATTAAAAAATTTCAATAGACAAAAATACACATGCATTATCTAATTACCTCTTTATCTCATAGGTTTAGCTAAATTGATACATCATTATCTGGAAAGTTAGCATCAAATCACATATGATTATACAAAACTCAGAATACCACATAATTAGTAAAAATCTTTGTGCCAAAGATCATATGAGATGGCATATTAAAGCTACGAAGAACATGTATCAAAGTACTAATTTTCACATTATTAACACCACAACCACAATCATAATGAAATGTGGTGTTCTTCTGTAAAGACAATAAAGCCGAATAAAACTCTAATACACACAATTTAATATGGAACCTTCGTGGATATAAGGTAAACTTAAATCTAGACTAGGCATGCATTCTTATTTGGGAGTGAAAACCAGAGGAAGCTATCAGGAATTACTCTGATGGCTACGAATATCCTCACTTTTACCAAAATTGGGAAGAGATAAATGGCATTTCAGGGCCCCATCTTACCAGAGTGGTGGAATAATATACTACTGAAGGTTCCAGATGTGAGTAGAAGGATGCTCGATAAGAGCCTAGGGAAATTTTATTTCTATTATGAATTCATAGTGAGAGTGAATGGTCATATCATCAATCTCTTCATCTCTCTGGCAACGGAAGTGGAATACCCAAAGGATGAAATCATCAATGCAGCAAGGAAAATTTTCAAAGATGATATCCTCGTAGGTTTAGATAAAGTTGTTCACAACATTGATAGATGAATCCCATACCCAGAAATATACACGAGGATGAATGTGGACAAAATACCCAACATTCCATCTTGTTAGAAATGCACTATACTCATCCACAAAGAAGGACAAATCTTTAAGACTTTCTGGCCTATCATGAAAAGGAACATGGATTTCCTAATGAAGTATCTGCAAGATAACCAACCATCTACAACCTAGGTTATGGATTACTAGAAATAAGAAGGCTATAACATCCCTAATGAATACTATGAAGAAGATGCACAAAATGTAAGGTTCGTATCGCCAAGTTTCATACACACCACTCGCAGTTTAAAGGGAAGTTGCTCGGATGACAAAGCACTAATAGTGTTCAAGAAGATGAAGGAAAGAACCAACAGTAACTAAGATTATACAGTAGAATAAGAAGATAATATAGTTAATAAGAAACCTAAATATAAACTTCAATATTTTATGAATCAGGGCTAGTCTCTGAAAATTTTGTGTACCTATTTATCCCTGCTACATTACCTTACAATTTTAAACTATGCTTCTAGGATTTAGCATGTTCTGGAACTTTAAAAATATATATGGTTAACGAATATGAATCTATGTTTAATAGGGTATGCTTTAGTTAGGTAGATTTTTTGGTACTCCTAAATTTGGAACAAATTTGGAGTGAACATGTAAAATTTTTCAGTCAAGCAAAGTAAGTACCTTTGAATATTTGTGTAAGAAGGCTCAGTTGGTGTGCATGTAAAGGGTGCCCGGATGATTTTCATGAGATACAAATTTGGAAGAGGCTTTAATGCCTTTTATTTGATGTATGCAGTGGGTCCCAGCTCTTGAGTTTCAATTCTGACACGTTTAGGGAGTAGTCATTTTGAGGTCACCCAATTCTGCATTTTGCCAATGTGTCATTTTGCTGTCTGGAGCCTACTTTGCTTCTGAGTATCTTGCACCCAGTTTAGTTTCTTGAGCCATCACTTTGGGAATGTGTTCCATGCATATCAGAGAGCTTATGTTTTAAACCTCAAGTCATTCTGAATCTGTTTGATAATTTTTCATACTTCCCAAAGTTGGTTGCTCAGAACTATCTGCATTTTTGTCTTGCCTAGAAATCTGAATAGCCCATTTTGACATGTTATAACTTATGATAAGTTCACCCAATTGAGAAAATTCCTTTTGTACTGTGTTCTAGTGGTCTCACACTCCATATGTTCCAGTCTGCAGATCTTTATCAAATCAGATGATAAGTTTTCAAGAACCATTCTGATAGTGATTAAATCTGTTCTCCTGTGTATTCAAGTTCAGAATTGGTAAGTGACCTAGTTTGAGCTTTTGAAAGTCTATACCCGGGTGAACATTTTGGATAATTGAAGGTTGACGTACATTATAGACCTAGGAATGAACTCCTTTGAATATTCCCAAGCCTTGACCAATCTGGTTGATCACTTTTCTTTGCCGATTCCAAACCCGATTTCTGCATATTTACTGTATTAAAATTCAGGAAGTGTTAAAGTGCTATCTTTGCAGATCGGTATCAGTTCAGAAGTTTCTTTTCAGAGGAAGAAAACTAAGGGGTCATGTTCTACATATAAAATTCAATCAAGCTCCGGAGGTTGGGTTTCTGGAAGATCTTTTTGATGACCCTATGAGTTCAGTTTCAAAGGCAGTTTGTTCAGTTTGTAGTGCGAAAAAGAGTTAAGTTTACGAAATGCCCTACTCTGCCAGTGAATAAATTTTGGCCGGTTGATTCTTTTGACGAATTTCTTTCTGCATTGTCTTGCAAAGCTGACACACTACTTCCAGTTTGGATTTGAGCCCCTTGTTAATCCATTTGTCAGCCTTTTAAAATCAATTACGGCGATTAAAATCATTTTTTGACAGTATGTTTGCAGTAATAGAATAAAAATGGCTATTTCAAAGGTTAATATATTTCGACTCGGGTATAGTCATGAGATGCCATTTTGGGGAATGATAGTTTATAGATCAGAGAATGTGCCTGTCAGAGGGCAAGGTTTGATCAAATCATTATGTCAGTTTTCAAAGGCAGCCCCAGAGGTCAGTTGCCATTAATGTGTTAAGTTTGCAGAAAGGTGAAAAGTTGTTAAATCATTGCCAGTTCAATGTTTCATTGCCCTTGTGTGGTGGATCATTTTAAGTGACCAGGGTTACAAGTAATGGCTTTGACAAAGGACTCTATGTGCAACCTCATTATTGGTGATCTTATTACAATTGTCAATCTTGGATCTAGTCCAATTCACGGCTCTCTCTTCTTCGGATATTCGTTATCAAGGAACGTCAATGTATCTGTAGACCAATAACGAATCAAAGTGAAAATTGGCATTGATTAGTGCTCATCCCGACTTGATTGTCTTTCTTTTTGAAGCCAAGGGACCGCTTTTCTTACATAGTAGTCAAAGCATATACGGGGAGTACACTGATGGTAAAGTTTTAAATCGACTTTAAATGCAAAAGGCACATGTTTATGCATTTGTGAAAGAGGAAGTATGTCTGTATTAATAAACTATGAAAATAAGCCAGCACAAGCATAAATGGAAGAGGTGAAGTTTCATAGCTTTAAAGTTTAACAAATGCAACTGTCAAAAGAGGGTGGGGCTGCGTAGGATATAAAGAAATAGTTGCTGTTCTATTTTGTATTGTAAGATACTTTGCCAGTAACCTATGTAGCATTTTGTGGGGGCAAGTTGAAGATTTTGAAACACTCAGTTCAACTACTTTACAATCCAGCATCATCACTGTTTGCGCAATGTATATGGGGAGCCTGTCAAGAGGAAATTTAAAGAGGTTTTA
>MU227201.1:406387-430929 GCA_018584345.1 Thuja plicata | reverse complement strand
CTTGCTCAAAGGAGGTTACCCCCTCGAAGTGGCCCGTGATCAATAGATTCATTCTGAGTTCTGCTATTGCTCTATATTCTGTTATTTCATGCATTCTCACCATATTGCTGTAAGGAGGTTCCTCTCAAATCTCTAACTATAAAGAGTAGGAAAGATGCAATCTTTGGGTTTGGGAAGATACAGGTACATAGGATAATTGAAGACACATAAAATTATATCAGATCAAGCCAAAATTAGCAAAAATTCAAGCTGCCACCATTTGGCAATGTATGGATGTAAAAAAGGAATAATAGAATTAGAAGAAGGAAGGACAAATATAAACACAGATCACTAAGAAAATTAATAGTCTTTTATTATCTATGTATATAGGGGTATGCCCCTATAAAATCTTATGTACTTGTTCAGTGGATCTTTGATCCCCAGGCAAGACTGGAGGTTTTCTTGACTCCATTCTATCCTACCAGTGCCCGTTTGAATGGAGTATTTTGTATTATTTTATAATTTCAATATAATTATCAAGGCCTTGGCCTTTTACCGATGAAAAAAAAATGCATTGATTATAAGTGCTATATGAAATTCAAAGTGCAATAATTTATAACACAATAGTAATATCTCAATTAATACTCACAACCAAATCATAATGGGACATAACTCACTTTATTCAAAGTTTTTTTAAGTAGCATTTTTTTTCTTCAGAAATGACACTAGCTATACTTTATCATCTAAATTTTAGTCTACGACATGATAGGCTCCATGAGAGTTTTAGTTATTGCATCTCGCATCTCTTTTTGATCTGAAACTGTAAACCCATCAACATCCTTGTACATGAAAAATATACCTCGCACACCAGCATTGAAATATAGGTTCCTGCAATAATCTGGCATATTTCAAGGCTTAAGAAACTCCTTATTTGACTTTTGTGCACAATTCTCAATAATATTTCTGACATAATTTAAAGCATCTTCCTTTGTAGAACCATGGTTGTCTTTCATGTAACATTCAATGCTTAAAGTTGTCTCACCATGTGTTTTCTCTTCCTTCAAAATTATAAAAAGATATATTAATGTATAAACTTTAATTCATTTTTTTAAATTGTTAATGTAGTTTTTACACCTAATTATTTAACATTTATATCATTTACCTCAAAATCTTTGATATCATCTAGTACTCGTGCAATCAATGATGTAAGACCTTGCAACTTTGATGATGGGATCTCAAGTTGCTCCAAAATCTCATCAGATAAGGGATCATTTGCTAGTAATGATGAATAGGTCATTATCATTCTTAGACCACCACTTATCTCTCCATTCTTTAAATATTCATCAAAACTTGGTGTATAATTAGAAGCTAGCCATTCTGCTTCTTGCATATAAGATAAGATATAACTCTTCCACTGAAAAAATATAATCAAACAGTTCAAAACTAATTAAATATTAAAAATAAAATTTCAAGCATTTAGAGAGCATGTACAATAGTATTTTAAAACTTTATATATAAATAATAATAAAAAATTTGTTTTTCTAAAATTAAAATTTTATATATTTAAACCCATAAAGAGGAAACATGGTCTATAAAATAAAAAGGTAATGAATATCAAATATTTTTGTTGAAGTGATAGAAAGAAAAATACTTTGATGACTTAAAAAATGTATGATAAAAAATTCAAGCACTTTAAATTTAATATATTTAGATACAATAATGCATAAAGAAACTAACTTAACATTAATATTATGATTATATTAAGTCTAATATATTTTATATATCCTTTTAAAAATTTTAAAGAAAAGTTAAATTTTTTAATCAATAATTTATTTATAGCAACACTATGTTATTACGAGAATATGTTTGATGGTGTAAACAAATCATCTATTTTATGAAAATTAAAAAACTAATGTAAAAGTAGTAAGTTTTAATAGAATTTCAAGATTAGGAAAAGGGTACTTACATAGGATTGAATATATTTGTGAACATAAGGACCATGGTTTCTTTGAGCGTAACTTACAATTTCCTTGTGTATCTTATATACAAATTTGAAAGCATCTTTCATGTAGTCTCGAGGATTATCAATCATGGAAATATCCCATCTAGAATAGAAATGGAAGAAAAAGTTAGGAAATGAATTAGTCATGTTCAACATAATCTAGGATTACTATCTAATTAAATACCTTATTAATGACGTTGTAAATGGCCTCAATTCATCTATGGTGCCATATGTGTCATAAATATCATCAAAAAGGTAAAGACTAGTAAGAAATTTTGCCACACCAATTCTAGTTGCTCTAAATTCAGGTTCAAATAATGAGCAATGCCACCAAAAGTAACATTCTATGTGGCGATGTCGAAAGAAATCAAGGTGAATTACACTTGAATGTTTCCACCATCTGACACAAAGAAATTATATATCATTATGATTGTAAGTCCTTTTTCTTACATTGATTGTATTCTATTTTTGAAAAAATAAAACAAGTTTCACATTTGATTTACCTTACTTTACCTCCAAATAATTTACTATTCCACATTCCTTGTATGATTAAATGTGTGGTGATTTTTTATGATTAATAAAATAATTATAACTAAATAATCAAAATATTTCTATATTTATCTTGCCTAATACTCAAGGTAAAAAAATTTAGCTAGTGTACTCAGTTTGACTAATACTCATGTGGATATTAATTTCATTTCAGATTGATGTTGAGCTTGTAAAATGTTGAAGTTCAATATTTTTAATTCCAACATCTTATGGCTATATGTGTTTTGAATCTTGAGAGAAATTATAAAAATGAATAATTAGCATTAAACTTTTTTTCTTTTCTATTAATTAAATACAATACAATAGATTGAAAGATTTTTTTTTAACATTTTGTGTTTTCATTTTAAATAGAAGAATGAGTACCATACATAGAATTTGATCTTACTTATAAGTGTTAATGTGAAAAGATCCATCAAAATTTTGTTGTTTGAATATCTGAATAAAATTCCAGGCATCCAATCTTAAAACCCTAGTTCTCCAAGGATTTTTCAAACTGTACTCAACCAGAAAAATACATGATGTTATTAAAAAGATGATATTTATATATAAATTAACACTAAACCAATGTCGTACTTGACTATTATTAAATTTTTAAATTCTACAAAAAGTGAAAATGGTTGGTCTAGGTTGATGTTCAATTGTTGACCATTTCTAGTTATGTTTAAAAATAACTTGAATGATAATCGTTTTCATGGAAAAATACTTGCCTCCATTAGAAGCGGATTTTTCTTTTCTTTTACATCAACATATTCCTCCATAGCTTGTTGCAGGTATGAAAATGCAAAATCCACCTCTGAAGCTTTATATAAATTCAACATAATTGCTAATTCTGTGTCTTCAAGACTAGATCCAAAGCCAGAGAATTGTCCTTCTTTATCTTTGAAGCTTTTAAAAACGTCTGCTCACATATCCTTGATTTGAAAAACTTAGTTATAAAAAGATAATCCCAAATAAATTTAAAATTCATTACCTGAAGAAACATCAAATCTATTCAATCGTAATATCCGAAATCCTAGAGCCGTCATGTTGAGATCGCCAATAGTATTATGATCCCAATTCCTATTAACAATGAGGTATTTTCATCACAAACGTCATGAATCTAAAATTGAATGTATATTTTACACAAATATGTATAACTTGATGAAGCATAACATACGTACTTCTGAATATAGTAAAGTGTCAGTTTGATTTCGTGTTGAAAATATCGATCTATTCCCAAACGTCAACCAAGGAAATCCTTTCAAGTAGACTAAATTGTTCTTCTCCGTTAGAAAACATTCATTGATTAGAGTTTCCCTATGCTCATAGTATGAGGAATCCTGATTACAAAGAGATAAAAACAAGCTTTTGCATCAGCTTTCACAATAGAAAACAACATAAAATAGTGTGAATAATAATATGATGTGTCTCTCATACCCCATATGGAGAACTAAGAGACTGAATGAAAGCATCATCATATGGGGAGCAGATTTAGTGTCATGGTTTGTATATCTTTTCATTATTTTAAATTTGGAGTTTTAGATTAATTTTATTGTGGTTGGTACATATTTATCATTTTTTTAAAGTTTTAATTGAAGAGTTTAAAAAGTTGTCAATATTAAATTTGAAGGCTTCATGTTCAAATTGTTGCTACTATTTAGCATATGTTCCCCATTTTGGTTCAAGTGGTGGCCTAATTAGATGAGGTGGAGAAATAGAGGATACTTGCATGAAAATTTGATTAGTGCTGAATCAATAAATAATAAGGTTAGTCCAACATGTTCCAAAGTTCAAAACAACATTGAACAAATGATGAAACAAGGCACACAAAAGCTTATCTATGATCATAGTTTCACCATTCAATGTAAACCATGTTATGATGAATTGCAGCTGCCCTGAGAAAAGACCACCAAAGAAATGACAAAGAATCTCAATGTTATGAGGAGTATTCAAGGAGTCAAGCTCAAAGGAAATCAGGACTCAAAGTTCAAATGAGTTCAAATTCAACCAAGAAAATCACATGTTGTGAGAGTCACAAAACATGCCAAGAATTGTACCATCCAAAATAGATCATTTTAATGCATATGATGGAGGGGAGATGTTAATAATTGTGTGAAGTTCTTCAAGTTTAGAATAAAACATGTGATATTCTTGAAAATTAGAGAAAACTACCGTAATATTCTTAAAGATTAGAATAAACTATGTGATGCAATGGAACTTTGTTTTGAATTATTTATAGATTAATTCTAAAAATTTAACAATTCATGTGGAGTATGTCGTGCCTTGTGTTATTCTTAGTTTCGTAGTTTTAATTATTTTAAGATTTATATTTTTAGACGCGTTTTAATATGGTTGGTTATCTCTGTCTTTTTGTTGAAAATGTTATGTGTTTCTTATTCCAAGAATTTGGTGATTTAGTAAAAATTAGATATGTGTGGTTGAGATCATAGCTAGCACAATGCAATTAGATATTTTAATATAAGTGGCTATAATTTGAAATTTATATGTTAAAATTTGAGAATCTCTTGGAGGAAAGAAATCAAAGGAAATTTGTGGTATTAAAGAAAATCCTAAGCGTGTATTAAGGAAATATTGAAGAAAGATTGACAAGAAATATCATGGATACATTAAGTTGTGTCTCTTTTATTTTTTCATTTGAATATTTTTGAAAAAACTATACAATTAATTTGTAGAAAAGAATAGGTGAGGTCTATCAAAACAAACTTTTGTTTTAAAATTTGTATTCCAAAAGAAAAATTTATTCATTGAAAAAGGAGGAAATTTGATTTCTAGATATTTGAATGCTTTTAATTTGATTTTGAGTTCTATTAATGTTAGGTTCGATGAAGAATATGAATCCATTATTTTAGTTTATACTTTGCCTAAATCATGAGAAAATGTATTTATGGTGGTGGGTTATATAGCCTTATTTGGATATTCTTTTCTTCCCTTTATTAAGTAAATAAGTTACAAGGAAATCCGTGGATGAAGGTTCCAAGGATGTATGACATGTTTAGGGTACACACAAGAACACATATGGTAGCAAAAAGGTCATGTAAAGTTCTCCATCAAAGATTTTCATATATCTTGAGCCTCTTCATCTTCTCTCCTTCTCTTTTCTTAAATATATCTTTTATAGTTTTTGTTCTCCTTTGTTTCTCTCTAGGATTAAAGCTCTCTCAAGATCTATAGCCTTCTATTATTCTCTTAAAACTTTCTTTTATCTCTCATTCTCATTTTAGCTTCTATTTTTCGTATTGTAAATATTTCTTTTTATATTCAATTTGAGCACCTTGGGATTATCACATCCCCTCTCATTTTAGTTATACTATTTCACATTCATAACTTTGACTATTCCCAAATGCACTTGGGAGACGATCTTTCACACACTATTTCTATCTATTTTTCTTGACTATTGTGAAGGTAGAAGTATCAAAGAAAGGATTTGAGTTTGGAAAATGCACAAACAATCTAATTTTTTTGTTCCTTTGAGTCTTCAAATATTTTGAGACCACTCAGTGACATATAAGTTTGCAAGTTCTTTCTTGCTTGTAAATTTATTTTTATTTAAATAATTTTTAATCATACTTGATTTCTTTATATTTTATTGTGTAGTATTTGTTATCATGTTTCCTATTTCTATTCCTGAAAATTAGTTGAACATATAGGTTATATTTTACTATTTTGTACGTATTTTTTACATTTTTTTTATTAGTAGTAACACGGCTTTTAAGGGACTCGAACCCCTTTAACAAACATAATTTTTTCAGAGATCTCAAACCCACTTATAGAATGTTGAGCCAACACCAACACTAGAAGATTCTACACACACAATAAACAACAAAATAATGGCCCAAAAAAGCCAAACAACAACTAAGAAAGAATAAAGAAAAAGAGACCATGTTGTTACATCATCTAGGCTAGAGACATAATACAAACCAGCTCAGTGAAACAACAATCCTAGGTCCTAGAGCTAACAAGAAAAGCATAAAGAATTAAACTATTAATATTTACTTTACTAAACTGCGAATGCACGAAACTTTGACCTTCCTCAAACTCCACCTCAATAGGAGCATTATAAAGAGTGAGATTTTTTTTTTAAAAGATACTTTTACCTACCAACAAACCCTCCGACTCAATAGGATACTTTTATGGGCAGGATATAAGAAAAGAGAGTAATTGACTCCTTTGCAATAGCTTTGAGTCTTCTCTAGAGGACAAGTCTCTTACAGAGAAACACCAACATCATTAACAGGGCCTTCCTTTTATCCTTTATAATCTGAGCAATAGATTCTTTAGTTTCTTTCATTATTTGTTCTCTCCATTCTTTGGTCCTCTAAACAAGGATATTAACCCTTTGATTATCCTCAATTCTTGAGACAATTTTTATATTTTTTCATCATCTTCTTTGGATGTATGTTTTCAAACTTGATAATAACATGTTTTCTTAGTTTTTCTTCAATCTCTATTGCTTCACTCTCCTATCGGATAACACATCTACAAGATTTTCTAAAATATAGCCTATGATATCATCCAATGTGTACTCATGTCTTGACATATAATGTATTATGATTACTTGTTTGACAACTGACAAAAAAATTGTGTAGATTTCCATGAAGCATTATGCCTTTGAAGATATTAATCACATTATAAGGATTTTATTCTTCTTAAGATTATAAGGGAATATTATTTAACTTTTTGGACTTTTCTTTAATTCTCTTTTGTTTTTTGAACTATCTTCTTAGGACCATTTTCTTCCATATACTCTTCACTATCATCATCAATGTTCACAAATATTTCCTTTTTTTATGATCTTGGTACATCTTCTCTGCCTTTTTTTCTTCTAAGCTTGGAGATAGTAGAAAGTTCAATATAAAAAATGTTTGTAGATATGCTACACATGGGGGAAGAGGGCTCAACTAATCCTTCCTCCAATATTACTTTTTTTTGTTCCACATGTTCAACCTTTCTCTTCTAAGGATTTTTAGCATTCGTTTCATCATAAGTTCCAAACTTATTCGCAGTAAAATAAATTGGTTTAGGAACCAATAGGTTTTCATATGAAATCAATAAAGGTTTAGGAAGCTCCTATGGTAGCTTTGGAACCCAACTAGTTTTGGGCTCAACAACTTCTATGTAGTAATTGTCTCAGCACCTCACACAAATCAAAGTCCTTGCTCTCCTTCACCATCCAACAACCAATTTGGATAGCGGTTATAGTCATAGTACCTTCTATGTTAGTGAAATATACCTTGTGTGCAATTGTAATTGTAGCATATAATACATCAATATCCCTAATGCCATCAAGAATAAAATGAACTATTATCATTTTTTTCTCTTGTCAAGCTTAGGGCCTTGTCGTTTCTTGCATATTTTAGAATAGGAACATCTCCATTATTACACAAAATCATGACTTATTTGATCAAATCATTTTTTATAAGATAATGTTTATCCATCCATAGAACTCCTTGTGAACATGGCTTAAAATGATTTGAATTATCTCCTCCTTTGTAAACCAAGAAAAGTCACTCCATACATCTAATTTGTTTCTTGTAGAGCATATACTTAGGATTCAACTTTGACTAACTATTCAAGAGATTATTTTCCTTGAATTCAACCATTTTCAAGTCATAATATTCTTCCTTTTAAACAAGAATATAGTTATGCACATCCTCAAAATGAATTAAATAAAGAGGTACCCATGAAAATACACCAACAATATCAGTCAAGCTAGATTTATGGAGCCTCTTCTTGAACAAGATTTGAGGCTCATCAACCACATCAATGATCTTAGGTGTCGCCATAATCTATCTTCAACAAACTTATGAGGGCATTCTTAAGATCTACAATCAAACCTCCCCTTCAAGCCATGTTTTTTGTTTAGTTTTCAAAGGAAACATCTAAACCACAAAGGGGTAAAGATACATGCTGGTTTTCCTTCCACATTCTCCTTAGGTTTCTTTACCCATGTCTTCTTTACATTCTCTCTTTCCTCATTAACATCAATATGCCTCTTTTCTAGAAAAAAAAATGATTTCTCATTCTTTCTTCTATAGAACCTATCAATATGTCCTAATTCATTGCAACTGAAAGAAGTAGGAACTTTTTGCGGCCCATTCTAATTGCTTCTACAATTATATTTGCACACAATAGCCTATTGTCCATATTTGTTGCAAGCATTACAATATCAATTGAAAGAATGAATGTTTCTACCATTGCTTACATTCAAAAATCCATTTCTCATCATTTTAATTATGCATTCATTTTCCTTATACCCAAACCTATTGCAAGCATAACATTGACCATTAAAGGGTTGTGATCTCATAACTTTTATACTCACTAGATTTGTGTCTAAACTTATTAGTGAAAAGCATTTACCATTGAAAATATAGGGTGCCTGGTTTGAACAGGGACATGCCTTCTAAAGTAATTCTTGCTTTGGATTGGACTGGAACCCTTTTGATCATCATTATCCTTCTTGGATTCATCCTTGACTTTTTATTTTCCCTTGTCATCTATGTTTGGAGTCCTATGACTTCCTCCTTTTCCAAAACCAAGTCCTTTTTCCTTGAAGGATTTTTGAAAACCAATCATTTCATCAAGCATATCACTATTTATAATACCCCTCCATGGCTATGTGTTCTAGTTCATGTATTTTGGGTATGTTGGTTCTTGCAACTGATGTTTCATATTTACCTAGGAATTTGCATTATTCTATCAATAGAAATCTGAGATTTGTGGCCAATTGCTCAAGAATTCCTTAGAAATGTGGAATATCTCCTTCACTTCGAGCTCTATAAAACCTAGGTGGGTGCCCCTTCAATACAATATTAATTGAGATGTTGAATGATGGTCAATATTGCATATTCCTGCAAATTACTTCCAGGCCCAAAGCAATAGAGCATAAATTGGCCCCTTACAGAGTCAGCTCAATTCTATCATATCTTACAATTTACAACAAGCTATAAGTCAAGACTTAACTACATATAACCATACAATGTAAAATAATATATCTGAATTGATTTATTTGTTACTAAAAATATAGGTGGTTGCACACAAACTAGTACCTAATCCCTTGGGCTACAAAGTCAAATACAGAGTTATAAAGAATCCTCACAACATTTAAGGCAAGAATCATTAGGATTTCATTAAGTCAATTCCTAAAATTAACATATCCTTTCCATGTCGACATGAAATTCTACTTAGATAGTTGTGTCATATATTCTAACCACTGTTGTTTTACAAAGCATTAACTCCATCTTTGACAGAGGGCTACTGAATAAGCAATAAACATTGCAATCTTAATTTGCAAGGATGAATTCAAAACCCCAAGTTTATTAAATTCATATGGTTCAAAATACATTCTACAAAGACAAATCCATGAATGGCTACCACCTTATAGCACAAGATGAAACACCTATCTTCATAAAACTATTGCAACTGTATATTTGATTCCATACCCTAGAACTTAGTACCTTCTATGTACATTCCATTTTCTATCCAATCTTCAGTCCTCTGTAATCAACCTTGGAATCCATTTTATAACACAAGGGGTGCACAAGTTTTAGGTTGATTACACATACATAACCTGCTAAACCACTTCTAGTCAGGCATACAAATTTGTTCACCTCTTGAAATGAATATCTTCAGGTTTTGTCTTTTTGTGCAGTTGTTAGGTTGCCTTGTTGATGGCCACGAGGTCAGAGTCCTCCAGCAAGTCAGCATAAACTACGAGCCTTCCCACTATTGCACTTGGATGGTTAGTGTTACAGAGATGGCCCGGGTGTGAGTGACATTATAATCTTATGCCTTCATAGGGGAGAGGGTCGAAGATGATCCTCAAGGGTTGCAGGATGACTCCAACAACCCAACTTCTGGTCTCACACCCAGATCCTCCGATGTAATCTCCCCTTGAAGGGGAGCACAAGTAGAAACCACAGAGATGAGACTTATTTACAAGATGTGAAAGTAGCATGCCCTTGCAGTTGATAATTTTTACACCTCTATGACTGCAACATGACATTTTGACACGTCTATAGCTACTGAGTACACTATCCTTATGTTCAGGGCCTCAGTCTTTATATACTTACTGCAACAAATCTCCTAGCACATGTACTCTCTCACACTCAGATATTTTCATATCTCTATCATATATACTTAACCCTTGATACGAAGGATACATTATATCAATACATATTACATATCCTCATGGGGTATTTATCCTTTTCCTCCGTGAGAATAGGTCCTAACTTTCAAACTGAAAATGTTGGCGGTGACAAGTCCACAACTCTACAACTAGCATATTTTGCAAGGCCTTTTCAATATTAGCGATTCTTGATCAGATCAAAACTAAATAGACACTTAAAATATTTTGCTAGCTAGGCTTATCATCATATGCTTTGACCAATAAGAAATCATTTGCAACTGTGGCTTCAAGTGTCATCTCTTCCTGGGAATTAGGAGACTTCAATTCGATATTCAAATGCTAAGTCAAATCATCTTGATCACACTTTATAGCATGTGTTTCTTACATGGCACGATGTGGTTGATTTAACCACCCGTGGACTGCACTAGATGTTGACAAATGCATAGCCCATAGGTATGTTAACACCCCTGACAATTTTGCTTAATCCTTTCAGGAACACAGGGCCTCATGTATCCTCACTATAACAAACCCCCCATGATTCTGTTGCCCATTTTCCCAACTTCTTATCATCACCGCAGGAACACAGGGTAGCAAATTGGTACTTGGGACTATATACCCCTCTTCATGCTAATGCACAACAGAAATTAGGGTTCCAAGCTTCCCTTCGAAGGAGATACTTCTCATGTTCACCCCGCGATTCTGCTAAAATTTTCCTTAATCAACTTTGAGGTACAACAGAAACTCGAGGTATATTTCCTGTGCCCTGGCAGACTCACTCTACATACAACCCTGCAATTCTGCACATGTGTTTTAAACTTTCTCAAACAACCACAGTAGAAGAATGGGGTATCACTTTCTTCCTAGAAAGTGCAACCATGTGCTTCTGCGCCCCTCTTTGCTTCATTATCAAGGACCCCGCGGGAACACGGGGTAGATCCCAATTGCCAAAGGGAATACAAAATCTTGCAAACTTGGCAAGACTAGAAGATCATGAAGGATGGGTTAACCCTAAATACAGACTTCCTAACTTTCAAACATGGACTGAGAAAACAAATGCCAACCATTTAGCTATCCCCTTCACTTGGGTCAATTTGCATTTCACTGTCAAGGAATGGCCAAAATTTAGCAGTCTTATGAACGTTGTCTTATTGTGATTGACGATTAGACTTGCTTGATGGTTAATTTGACATTTCAATGATTAGAATATATGAAATATTAATATTAAATATCAATTGGGATTAATATGATAATAGAACTATTTAAGTTAGTTTTGGTTGGTTGTATTATTGAATTGTCTTAATGGGAATCTTGATTTAAATGATTTATTATTAACATATCTGTTTGGGTACTGGAATACCATATCCTGGATATGGTCAATTCTGGAAGATGCTGCAATTTAGGAAGATGCTTATCCTCAAAATGAAATTCGGAATATGGGCTGACCTGTTTGGTTCACCCGGAAGATGAATGACAAGATGCATAAGTAATTTTAATGCTTTATTTTTTAATTTCTTTGAATATGGTGTGTATATATACACACATGCACATATGTGTATATATAGATACATACATGTGTATATGTATATACATGTGTGTGTATACACATATGTGTACATGTGTGTGTATACACACACATATACATAATTTATATATATATACACACATGTGTGTATATATACATACATATACACATACACATGTGTATATACACACACATATACACACCATACATATGCACATACAAGTGTGTATCCATGTATACACATATACACACGTGCGTATATATATACACACATTTGTGTATATAAACACACATACACATGTATGTATGTATACATACATATACACACATACATGTGTGTATATATACACACATATACACACCATACATATGCACATACAAGTGTGTATCTATGTATACACAAATACACACATGTGTATATATATACACATACACACGTGTGTATACACATATACACACATTTTTGTATATATACACACCATACATTTGTGTATATATACACATACATGTGTGTGTATATGTACACATGTGTGTATAGACACATACAAGTGTATCCATGTATACACATACACACACATGTGTGTATACACATATACACACATTTGTGTATATATACACCCATATACACATGTATGTATATGCACACATGTGTGTATATACAGCCATGTATGTATATACATGTGTATATATACACATATGTATATATACACACATGTATACACACGTGCATATATACACAAATGTGTATATACACACATGTATATATATACATCCTTATAGCAATATAATATACATCTTTATAGTCACGGATCCCACGAAATATTAAATTTGGTTTTCTAAAAATTGGAATTGGAATTTGCAATTCTAATTCTACCTATTTTGGTGGAAGATGCAAATTTCCATTTTGAAGCAAAATTGAAATTTCAAAATTTCAATTCCAATTTTTTTGAATGGACACAAACATAGAATTGACATTATCCTGAATTAGATAAATGTCAATTCCAATCTAATTCCAGATTCCAGGTAACAAACGGAAATGTACATAAAACGGAAATTTGAGAATTCATTATTTAGTAATGGGGATTTCATATTAGGGATTTATGTGTGGGAGGATATTAATTGAACGTATTGAGGGAGAGGAGATTGTCGATTGCTGTGCACCAAAGTTGTGGACTTGGCGTCCAATTTGGAGACATTTTTCACTTGCAATGGTAATGAATTTGTTGTTTTGATTGCTGTTTTGAATGTTTTTTTTTTTTGAATTTCAAATTGTTAACGTTTCCACCGCGTGACTTGGACTTTAAATTTCATTTGACTTTTCATTATTATTATTATATATAAGGGAAATATGTTGTGTGCTATGAAGTTACGAATACAGTTTAATTTATGGAGCTATTAAATTATTTAGGAATGCGTCGGTTAATGAGTTGTATTCTCTATTTGTTCATCTTTATTTATAAGTAAGAATCGAATTTTAATAAAGGTATAGATTCCTTGGAATTTTAAATTAGCTAAGAAAAAGTCTTTAAGTGGTTAAGAATTATGTTAGTAAAATTAGGTTAGTGTAAATTTGTATGAAATTGTTTAAATTGCTTTTTTTTAATAGAAACTTCTATTTAAATGTTAATTTTTCTTTTTATTTATTGGTATTGTAAAATTAGTTAGGGTTAAATTTATCAAATAAGATTTTGGAATATGAAATAAAGAAGAATTAAATAAATTATATCAAATTTAAATTAAATAGGTAATTTAAGGATTTTATTTTCTATTGTTAAATGTTAGTTAAAATTTAGTAAGGTGGTGAAGATAGATAAATATATTTCTAATATATAAATAATAAGTTTTGATGAATTAGTGTTAAGTCTAGAAAATTATTCGTTGTTATTGGATATTATAAAGTTAATATTAATGGTTGTGAAAACTAATACCTTATTAGTCATGTATTAAGATGTTTGATTGTTAAAGTTGTAGATTAATTAGCGGTGTCTTGTATTGGAATTACGAAATAAATTTGTGATTATAGTTATGATTATAATGTATTTGTATGAGTAATATTATGGTGAGTAATTATAAAGTCTTTTGAACGAGAATTATCAAACTACTCGATGACCTTTGTAGGATTTGTTACGTTTATATTTTCATGTTGAAATTCTTCCTACTTTCATACATATGACTTGGGACGTATCATTTTGTTACTGGAGGCGTGGTTGATATTGTGATGTTAGTCTAGTTCTGGTGTTGTGTTGATTTGTTGTTATAGTGTTTAAACAACAATGTTTTTACGATACTTTCTAGTTTGTTATTAATTTATGAATTTATCATTATATTTTGTCACAAGAATGTTTTGTATTTATATGTCAAGGTGGATCCATATGTTGATGTGAGCTTGGGGTTATGTTGATATGAGATATGAGGAATTTGATTTAATTGTTGGACAGAGAAGAGGTCCTTGTAAGATGTATTTATCATGGTTCATGTATGAAATTGATGATTACGTCTCTTTGATGTGGATTCTTTACTTGATTTTGAGATTCTATACTCCAAATCTCTTGTTTTGGCGGTCCTTTCAAATCGAATGAGCCTTGATATTTATTTTGCGCTTATTTGATTTTCTTACCTTTTGGATTCAGTTTGGAGCATAGGGGAGGGTTTTCTAGGAACATGGCTAGGAGAGTAGCTTGCAATGGGGACTAGGGACCTAAGTGGCCAGACCAAGCTAACCCATTATGAAGTTGTAATCAAGTGATAACATAGTAAAATAAACTGGGTCGAGTTACACATTAATCAAGATAATTAAGTTTCCTCACCCACAGCCATGAGAAATCTTGTGTGGACCATGGATGGGATGGAGAAGTCCTGGCTATCAGTGGGGCGTTGATCTAGCAAATCAACTTCCTTGTCCTCATGAAAGGTTTTTGATTCCACATGAGTTCTCACCTAGGGGTTGGGGTATGGAGAGACATGTTTGGATAACCTAAGATAGTGGAGGACTATGTGATGACACTCTCTTGTATGTTTCTTGGGATTCTCTTTAGCTTGTCTTATTGTTCGCCTATAGTAACTTTGATTTTTCTCGTGGTATCTTGTGACTTTCTTATTAGTGTCTTATATGTATTCCTTTATGTAATCCCAAGTGGTAGCCATGTTGAATCCCGTGTGAGCTTTCATGTTTTCATTTTGGATTCTCTTTTGATATTACTATTTTTGTGCTACCTATTTGGTGTGGGGCCCTATGTTATCTCCTAGTTCGAGGGAGTGGGCCTCAGGTTTCTATGTGGTTGGGTGGAAAATATTTTATCCATCAAGTTGCATCTTCTTGGTTCGTGAGTTTTGAGGGATTCTACTTCTGTGTGTATTCCATGTAGCTTCTTGACTCATGTTGGCATTGTGTTGTTATTGTACATTGTATCAATATATGTACCTTCATGTGGATGTAATGATGTTTCATTGTAATCCTATAGTGGATATAATTTTTATTTGGGTTGTACACATTTGTATCCATGATTATCTGCATTGTGATTGGACAAATGATGGTGTGGACTTAAATATTAATGTCATGTATCTATTTGACATCTTGATTATAAGGATTATTATGGGTTGAATCATAATGTATATGAATTATAGATTTATGGATGTCTTTGACTTATGCATTTGTTATGTATTGCTAGTAGCGATGTAGGGGAACCTAAAAGGACCTAGTTATGTGGTTAATGTTTAGCATTCATCTTGTATTTAATAGAATATATCTTGGTTAAGATTCTTGTATCATGTAGTTGCATATGTAATGTTAGTTGCACTCTTTATTTATTATATATATTGTATAATCAGAAAATGGAAGCACTTCCATGATAGACTGGTTTAGCCTTCCGAGTAAGTGGTTTGAGGTCATGTCAAGCACCTTGAATGGGTTCCTGATCTTTGACCTGGCTTTCCCCTTGTTCTACCCCACTTTCCACTTCTTTCCAACCTGATTTTTGCATTTTGGACTGCAGACCTGAGATCTTCGACCTCAAGGTCAAGGTCAACCTTTTTGGTCTATGTAGACCTCGACCCTGACCTAGGTCAGGTCAAGGTCGACCTCGACCTTGACCCAAGGTTCAGATCCTGGGGTCCCACAGTTTCCAGATGTCAGTCTTTGCAAAAGTTGTTTCGCGCTTCCGGGTCAGCTATTTCAGGTTCCAAAGTGTCAATTCCTAAATTATATTTAACTTAGGTCCTCTCCTAGGGGTAAAGGCTTTAATGCAAATTTTATTCTCCTATGTCGGCCTCCTTAGAAGATTGTGCCCTAATTTCATATAAAAGGGAGCCTTCCTCCCCTCATTTTCTCTAAGTCCTCTATTGAAGCCTAAGCATCCTTGAGCAATTGACAAACATCATCAAGTGAAGATTCAAGCAATAAATCAAGAAACATTTGAAGTAAGCATTCATCCCTCCTCAAGAATTCTAGCATCCATTTTCATGAAGGAGATCCATTGGAGGCCATTGAAGGATTCAAGCTACATAGTGCCCTTTTGGTGATCTCTCCATCCACCTTCTTCCAAGCCTCTTCTAAATCAAGAACCCATTCAAGACTTGGTGTTGGAGATCTACATGCAGGAGATTGAAGACATCCTACATTCTACTTTCCACATTTTAGTGTATACTTGCGGATCCACGGATTTGAATCTGCCATAAGAACTTTTTACAAGCAAGGTGAATTTATGCATTTACTTTGTTTACTTTTGCAATTTCAATTACATATATTTAAGGTTAATTCCAAAATAGGGGTTTGACTAAGGCAAACCCCTACCCCCCAACAAGAAAACCTCTTTTTCTTGCAGGTACAGGTTTGGGACTGCGGATTTGGACTCAGATCTGGATACCCTTTTCAGCTTTCCGTCAGACTCCATGAACAGATTTTATGTTGATGTTGTGCAGATCAGGGTCAACATTATTGGGTTAGGGGGTGACATTTGTGGGTCGAGGTCGACCTTTTTCATAAGACGATGTCAGATCAGAAAATTATTTCTGGGTTTTTTTTGTCTCTGCATTCCAGTTCCAGATCATACTTCAAATTTTCTAGAAATAGTCTACAGACCTCAGAAAACAACATTCTTTGATATGTAATTCTTTAAGGTTGGTTCTTCTTCTCATCCTTTTCAATTCCTGTCATTTATTATATCTATATAATCAATTAATAGAATTTAAGATCTTCTTCTTTACTCTCATTTCCAAATGGTTGATTCATTTGTGCATTAATCCCTCTTTTGGGTTGATCAACTTGGATCTTGCATTTGTGCATTTGGGGATAAAGGTGGAACATCTTATCTTCTTCATAATCACATTTCAATATAAACACAATTTAAATGTAAAGGTTAGGTAAATACACAATCAAACCCTAATAAAACTAAATAAAACAAAAGAAATATTTTTTCTTCCTTTACATTTTGGTGAACCCGCGATAGACAACTCTTTCTTTTTTGGTGTTAGATTTACATGTTTATGCTAGATCTTGCATGTTCTTTCAATTACATTCAAAATTTATAAATCAAAATCTTGTGTTAGTTCATTTGCATTATATTGGTGTATGAGCTTTACCACCTCTACTCCTACTTATAGTATCCCTGTTAGAAGAAGTCCTAGCCTTATGGGTTCTTTTGATTCCGATTCTTCCTCTCCTTTCCCTAGGATTCCCGATGATAATTTAATAATTCATGATTCCAATCCTTCTATGGAGAATAAATCTTCTCACTCATCTCATGATGAGGATGATGCTTTAAGAGCTCCTCCTGAACAAGTGCAAAACCTTTCAACCAAACTTGATAAAATGGGAAATTGGCTTATCCAAGAAAACCATAATAAAGATTCTATCCAAGCTATAGAGGCTCTTAAGAAAGTCCTCCGTGATAATGTCCAAGTTGTTAATTTATTATGTAGTATTACTCATCTTGTGAATTTGAGTGTTAAACCTTTAGCTCAAGAAGCTCAAGAGTTAGGATTCACACCTATTGTCACTAGTGTAGGACCTTCTTCTATTTCTCTACCTAGTATTCCTACTTACACTCCTCCTTTGATGATAAATTCTCTCCCTAGTGCACCTATCCTTGCGAGTGTTCCATCGGTATCTTTACCTCCCTCACAACCTTCATATCATAGTGCGCCTTTTACTTATACTAATCATCTTCCAACTATGGTTCCTAATGTTCCACCGGTTGTGTCTTCTATTCCTGCTGCTTCTTATACTTTTCCTATTGTTCCCAATATTTCTATGCCACATGTTTCTTCTAATGATTCCACAATTATCAGTTTGGCTCAAACTATGTCATCTTTACAACAACTTACATCTTTAACTCAATCCAAATTTAGCATTCCTACATGTGACTTGGGTAGTCCTTTATCTTTAGACATCATTCGTACTACTGTCCTTCAGCAAGCCGATATGCCTCATCTTGAGAATTACAATGGTAAAGGCGATCTTGTTACTCATGTTAAAACATTTCAAATCCTTTGTAGTGATTATGCTCATGACCATAGGATTTTAGCTAAATTGTTTGCTAGAACCTTTTGAGATAAGGCTTTACAATGGTATTGTTCCTTACCTCCTTATTCCATTGATTCTTTTCCTAAACTTGCTGATTCCTTTATTCAACAATTTCAAAATAACATTGGTCCACAAGTGTCCTTATCTGATTTAATGCGTTGTAAACAAAACATTAAGGAAAAATTGACTGATTTTATTGGTAGATTTAAGCATTTACATGCTCAAATTTCTTGTCATGTTCCTGATATTGATATTCAACATATGTTTATTTCAAATTTACAAAAGGATATTAGAGATAAGATCCTTCTTACTAAATTTACCTCCTTTCAACAATTGTGTGCAACACTTCACCATTATCAATTACAAGTGAGTCACTTTGAGAGAAACACTCCAATAGCTCCTGTTCCAGTTGGTAAGAGTGACAATGCTCCTAATAATAACAAGTTTTAGAAACCTAAAAACTATGTCAAGATTAATAAATAGATGAATGCAATTGCTAATCAAGTTGCAGCTATATCCAATAATGCTACCTCTACATCCACTGCTTTTCGTATGAATCGTACATTTACTCCTCTCTGAAACTTTGCATTCTATAATGAGTAGGCTGTTAAGTGCTAATATGATTACCTTGCCTCCTATTTGACCTCTTCTTCCCACCATAATAGCTTCAAAATCCTTTGATTCTAAAGATTTCTGCCAATACCATCGCCAGAATGGCCATGACACTGAAAAATGTTATTCTCTAAAGCATAAAATTCAAGATTTAATTGATTCTAAAGCTTTAACTATTGATAATTTTGATGGTAATGGGAATAAATATGTTTCTCCTCGTAATAAAAAACTTCAAATCTATACCAATCCTTTACCTACACATGATACGAATACTATAGCTCAACCATCTTTTTTTGGATATTATTTACGATTCAAAGATGGATGATCTTAATCATATTGTTAATCATGTAGAGAGTGTTGTGCCATCTCAACTTATTGTTCAAGATCCTTCACCTCCACTTTAACTTCCAATTCCACCTAAACATCAAAAACAAACTAAGGACAAGCAACCTAGGGAACTTTTAATTACCTTTGATGATTCTAAAACAATTAAATCTCCTGATGGTCCCCTTTATATCTATGCTAGGATTGCTAAGATACCTACTCGGGGTTTTCTAGTTGATCCCACATCCTTAATAAATGTCATTCCTGAGGAAAATATTTTTATGAAAGGACTACAATGTGATTTTTATGATCCATCTGATGCATGGATCCAAACATGTAATGGTTTTCTTTATCCCGCACTTGGTTCTATTAACTTACCTGTTGAGCTATGTGGTAAGGTTGTAGATACTACCTTCATCATTATCCCTACCTCTGATCAATTTCAAATCAAATTTGGTTTACCTTGGATAACTGCTATGCATGCTATTGCTTCTCCCATTCATAAATGTCTTAAGTTCATTCATAATGGAGAATTCAAGACAATTAATCATAGTTTATATCAACCTTCTAGGCCTAGAGATTGTGCTACTCTCGATCCCTCATTACCTAACTCATGTCCTCCTCACCCTGATCATCTCTTTCGCTCCTACCAAGCTTACAAACATCATAAAATTAGTGAGTTAAATATGCCTCAGATAGATCCTAACCGTGGTCTTTTTCCTACACCTTCCATATCTCCTTTATCAATTAATTCTAATTCTACTAGTCAAACTTCTACTGTTTCATCGCAACCTATTGAGAATCCTCCCATAGAACCTGTGAAGGAATCTATGGTCATTCCTCCTAGTTCTCAACATGAGGTAAGCAAAGCTAAACGTAACAAATCTACTAATGAATGTCGTAAGAAGTGTAGAGCTAATGCTAGAGCCCGTGCTACTGCAATTCAAAACTCCTTACCTTCTTTTGATCAACCTATGCCTGATGTGTCAAAAGAAGTCAATATTCATAATGATGTTAAGATGAATGAGTATGATGATCCTATTTGCATCTTAGCTCCCATTTCATTTAATATTGATGAGGAGGATAATTTAGATGATCCTATTGATCTTAGTGATGAATATGAGACCATTTATCTTGATACTAACTTACCTCGTATACTTTCAAATCAATTAATAATTACACCTAGTATCGAGCATTGCAATTCTCAAGAGGATCCTTGTTTGGAACTGGCTATCATTCCTACTATATTAGATATAGTCCCTCTTGCGAGTTGCCCACCTTCCATCAATAACATAAACCAAGATGGGGAGGGTTGGCAATGTGCTTGATTGGCTTATCTTTTATGGTAGCCATTTTTGTGTTTTCATGTTGTAATGTGCTTCTCCCATAATGTATTTTCTAAATGTTTGTTAGACTCTTTTATACAATCCTTCTTACTTTGTTGGTGCAAGGTGATAAAGTAATCAAACCTATTATACAAATTCTTCTATATGTATACTTATTCTTCTATATGTTGTTTCATGTTATGTTGTACTTGTGCTATTGTTTGTAACTATTTTCCTTGTGTGGTCTACTTGGATCTGGGACATGGTAGCACTAATTATTTTTGGTTTCCAGGTTGTGGTATGAAAAGATTCTTCTTCGTAACTCTTAAAGTTTCTTTCCTCCATTGTGATTGTAGTTCTACTTTCTTTGGGGAATGATGTTAATTCATTTGCAATAATATCATATTTATATATACATGTTATCTTATGATAATACTGACCCCACAGTAGGTAGATCCCTTCTGTGTTCTTGTGTATGTTTATTTTTTATTTCCCTTGAGTTGTCTTTGTTTGGGGGCATCTTGTAGTGGAAGCGTAATCTATAGAGTTGTTTATGTTTCCGTTAAAACCATTGCTCCTGTTAAAGTGTTAGCAATGACTTTAACATGGGGGCATACACTCTACTCACTTTTTGCACATACACATGTTCAAAATAGTTTTCAAGACTTAAATCTTTTTCCCTTTATGGATTAAAAACTAATCCTTATAGCATGGACATTTTACCTTTTAGGATCTCTTGATCCCTCAAGTTTAAATTTACACAGATCTCTCGATCCTGCCAGTTTTTAATTTACAATGTTTTTTATCCCTTTAAGAATGGATCTCCCTGATGGGTTTATTAGTGAGTAGCCACATTCACTAGGCGGTTCAACTCCATCTTTCTAGTTACACTTTTTGTGTGGTTCACAATGGGACATAAGTTCTCATTTGGCAAGATAATCACACCCCCCCTCTCTCTCTTTAACTAGGTGATGTCTCTCTTATCATGATCTTAGGGTTGATAAAGAATTAATTCCCTTGGGGGCTTGAGGATTTCTTTGTCCCTTTTGATTCCAATAAGATTGTCTGTTTTGTATGTTCTCCTTTACCAAGAGTTTGTGTTGAGCTCATACTCTTGCTAATGTGGGGGCTAAATGTATAGTCAGAAAATGGAAGAGCTTCTATGATAGACTGGTTTAGCCTTCCGAGTAAGTGGTTTGAGGTCATGTCAAGCACCTTGAATGGGTTCCTAATCTTTGACCTGGCTTTCCCCCTATTCTGCCCAACTTTCCACTTCTTTCCAACCTGATTTCTGCATTTTGGACTGCAGACCTAAGATCTTGGACCTCAAGGTCAGGGTCGACCTTTTTGGTCTATGTCAACCTCAACCCTGACCTAGGTCAAGGTTGACCTTGACCCTGACCTAGGTCAAGGTCAACCTTGACCTTGACCCAAGGTTCAGATCCCGGGGTTCCACAGTTTCTAGATGTCGGTCTTTGCAAAAGTTGTTTCCCGCTTCCGGGTCGGCTGTTTTGGGTTCTGAAGCATCGATTCCTAAATTATATTTAACTTAGGTCCTCTTGTAGGGGTAAAGTCTTTAATGGGAATTTTATTCTCCTATGTCAGCCTCCTTAGAATATTGTGCCCTAATTTCATATAAAAGGGATCCTTCCTCCCCTCATTTTCTCTAAGTCCTCTATTGAAGCCTAAGCATCCTTGAGCAATTGAGAAACATCATCTAGTGAATATTCAAGCAATAAATCAAGAAAGATTTGAAGCAAGCATTCATCCCTCCTCAATCATTCTAGCATCCATTTTCATGAAGGAGATCCATTGGAGGCCATTGAAGGATTCAAGCTACATAGTGCCCTTTTGGTGATCTCTCCACCCACCTTATTCCAAGCCTCTTCTAAATCAAGAACCCATTCAAGACTTGGTGTTGGAGATCTACAAGAAAAAGATTGAAGGCATCCTACATACTACTTTCCACATTTTAGCGTATACTTGTGGATCCACGGATTCAAATCCACCACAAGAACTTTTTACAAGCAAGGTGAATTTATGCATTTACTTTGTTTACTTCTACAATTTCAATTACATATATTTAAGGTTAATTCCAAAATTAGAGTTTGACTAAGGCAAACCCCTCCCCCCCAACAAACAAACCTCTTTTTCTTGCAGGTACAGGTTCGGGACTACAAATTTGAACTCAGATTTGGATACCCTTTTTGGCTTTCGGTCAGACACTGTGAACATATTTTCTATCGACGCTATGCAGGTCAGGGTCAACATTATTGGGTCAGGGGTGACATTTGTGGGTCAAGGTCAACCTTTTTCATAAGATGGTGTCAGATCAGAAAATGATTTCTAGGTTTTGTTTTTCTCCGCATTCCGGTTCCAGATCATACTTCAGATTTTCCAAAAATAGTCTACAGACCTCAGAAAACAACATTCTTTGATTTGCAATTCTTTAAGGTATGTTCTTCTTCTCATCCTTTTCAATTACTGTCATTTATCATATCTATATAATCAATTAAGATAATTTAAGATCTTCTTCTTTACTCTCATTTCCAAATGGTTGATTCATTTGTGCATTAATCCCTCTTTTGGGTTGATCAAATTGCTTCTTGCATTTGTGCATTTGGCGATAAAGGTGGAACATCTTATCTTCCTCATAATCACATTTCAATACAAACACATTTAAAATGCAAAGGTTAGGGAAATACACAATCAAACCCTAATAAAACTAAATAAAACATAAGAAAGATTTTTTCTTCCTTTACATATATGCCTTTCTATTTATTTAATGATAAAGTCCTCTCAAGTTCCCTTGCGTGGGCATTACACTATCACCATTAAGTTTTAAGTTCTTTTCAATTTTCTCATTCCTATCATTCAAATCATTTTTCAACATTTCAATCTCAGTCTCAAGAATAGTGCAATTAGCAGGTTTCCTTTCTTCTTTTGCTTCCTTCAATTCCTTCTCTAGCATGGGAACTTCTTCCTCAAGCCTTGTATATTCTTTGGATTTTATTCTCAACTTTGTCTCAAGATTTTCAATGGTCTTCTTTCCTTCTTCAAACTACTTCTTTAGATGGGCAATGTTCTCTTTAGAATTATTTTATTTTTCTTAAAATATATCCATTTTACAAATCTCAATTCTCCTTCAAGATCCACTACTGCATCAATATCCTATTCATGTGTCTCCATAGCATCCAAATCTCTTTTAGATTCAAACATGATTTTCAAATCCTAGATCTACCTTAATTGTTAGAATATTTCTTCAATAACCTTGCTCTTGTTGGAAACAATTGTTTAATTGTGTATTGTCCTTGATGTTACACAAATGTCATATCAGTCATTAGACAGAGTCTACCGAGCTCAGAATGTTCAGCAAGGCAGTTAACCGAGTCTACCGAGTTCAGAAGGTAAGAGAAGCTATTTACAGAGTCTACCAAGCACTCCAGAATACTATACTGAGAAGTTAGTTACTACCGAGTTCTCTCGGTCAAACAAAGAAATTTAGTCTTTACCGAGTTCAGTCGGTCATCAAAGAAAATGTGAAGGAAAGTCAGTGCTTACCGAGTTCAGTCGGTTACCGAAGG
>MU227201.1:381862-400453 GCA_018584345.1 Thuja plicata | reverse complement strand
AACAGTGTGTTTTGTAACCTTTAACAGGGTTGGCTCCTAACAGGGCTCACTTCAGAAGAGTGAAAATCAGTAACTAGTTGCATTGGTGGTTTTCCCAAATTGGGTTTCCACGTTATATCTGATGTTACTTGTGTTTATGCTATTTGTTTTATGCATGTCAATAACTGTGAATGTTTAATGAACAATAATAAGTTAATCTACCGAGTAACAGCAGTATATATTTAAGACATCTAAGGGACTTGTGGATTTATTTTTGTGGTAACTGATTCACCCCTCCCCTCTCAGTTACTCCATCTATATTTCCAACAGCTCTGATACTAATGGTTGAACACTTTCAGTTGCAGAGAGGTAGGGTGAATAAAAAAGCAATAAAGACTTAACCAATACCTAGTCATTTATTTTATTTAGATTATGTGCAGAAGTTAAAAACTGAAACAGAAAGAGAAACACACATAATACCAAAATTTTATGTGGAAAACCCAAAGCGGGAAAAACCATAATGAGAATCACACTCACTATATGAAAAACAAGTTAGTATTTTTTTAAGCCTAAGGCCAAGGGGTTCATCGCTCCCAGTTTGGACTTGCAGACTAAGGTGCACTATCTTAGGGAAAGATACAGAGATCTTGCAAATTATTGAAGCTCACTTCTTCAAGGCAAGATACATTAACATTGATTGCAATATTTTATACTTATTGAACGGAGTGTAAGTGCATTATTCTACAATGTTAATTATAGTTTTCTATTTATACATATGTGACTAATTTCATCTTTGCTTTTGTGCACATCCACACTTTTGCACATCACAATATACCATACACTTTCATACAAATCTCTTTCTACCATCTCCAAAGGATAACCACCAATATATATCCACCACAACACAAAAAAAGATCCCTTAGGTCAGCCTAATGAGATATATAGTAATACATGAATTGTTGGCTCAAAATACAATCTTCAATACGTGTGAAAGGGAAATGAAGTATGTGAATCATAAAACCATGTTGGCACACCTTCCTCTAGATCCAAAATCTTTTCCATAATCACTAAACTCCACCATAAGGGCCAAGACATATTCATTCAATCTTAAAGGATAAAGGTGAAGGAATGTGAAGCATTTATACAAATAGGTACTTTGTTTATGTCAAGTTGATGCACAAATAATAATAAATTTTGTTGTAGTCTGAATCATTTAGTGAAACCAAAGATATAGAATCCCTTTTCATCTATACCAAAACCAAATTCAAACCACAAGGCGAAATATGTCAACTTTCCATAATGAGGATCAAAAAGAAAAACTCATTCTAATAGACTATTCACTAAACCAATCATACTCGACAGTTTCTATGTGTAGATAATTGTACAATCATCTCCAAATATTTAGAAAATACATTTAGACCTATGGAAATACTATACATATTCTTTTCCACGAATGTATGTTTATCTATGTCAATATATATGTACATTACTAACACTGTACCACTCTAGAACATATAGCCTGAACATTGCAGAATACAACTCCTAGACATCTATATCCATCTTTGGGACATCACCTATAACAAGTTTGTCATAAATAATAACATAATATTCATATGTGCAACATCTTTTAAGTATAAAATTATTCTATTTATCTAATTTTTTCATTAATGAAAGTAAGATAATTGAACCCACTAAGGATTTATCATTCATGTCAATAATTATTTAGAGACATTAAAATTATTACAATCATCTTAAGGTGCACAAGATCACAACTACATGACATCCAACCATAAAAAAAGAATAATAAAATATATTTTATGGGTGTACTTGCATTATTATCCATATTAAGATCACTCTTTCTCAACACTTACAAACACAACATCCACACTATACGTAATTGGTAAAAATAATACTAAGAATGTCACATTTAACCTCTTTGAGTATTTGGAGTGTCAAACACATTGATTTGAATGTGCTGCATGACCTTAAAAGTGTGATTCATAGTATAAAAATCATATCTTGAAACCAATACTTACATCCAAATTACAATGCGAGGACATAGCCCATTTTATCCAAATTCTGTCAAGTAGCATTTCAGGATATAACACTAGGGTTATATTATATAATATATGTTATTCTATGGCATGATTGGTTCCATGAGATTTTTTTTTATTTCATCTCGTATCTCTTCATGATGGGAAAACGTAACACCATCAACATCTTTGTACAAGAAAAATAGACCTTGTATTCCAACATTGAAATATAGTTCCTTTAATAATCTGGTATATTTGAAGGCTTAAGAAACTCCTTTTTTAACTCTTGTACACAAATCTCAATACAATTTTTGATATAATTTAAAGCATCTTCCATTGTAGAACCATGGTTGTCTTTTATGTAACACTCGATGCTTGAAGCTATCTCTCCACGGGTTTTCTCATCTTTCAAGATTATTAAAGAGATATTAGTGCATAATTTCCTTTAATTTATTTATTTTTCAAATTATTAATGTAACATTTAAACTTAAGTATTCAACATATATATCATTTACCTCAAAATCTTTCATATCATCTACTAGTCGTGAAGTCAATGATATAAGAGTTTGCAACTTTGATAATGGGATGTCAAGTTGCTCCAAAATCTCATTAGATAAAGGAGTGTTTGTTAGTATCAATGCATAGAACATTACAATTCTCATGCCAACACTTATCTCTCCATTCATTAAATATTCATCAAAATTTGGTGTGTGATTAGAAGTTATCCATTCTGCTTCTTGAATATAAGATGATATATAACTCTTCCACTGCAACAATACAAAGAGAGATTGGATTAAAACATAAAATTTTGGAAATGAGATTTTAAGCATTTACACAACATATATAGTAGTATTAAATTTAAAATTAAGTATAAATAATAGACTATTTTTTGTTTTTCTAAAATCAAAATTGTAGAGTATTAGCCATGGGCAGAGAAAATTTGATTATAAAATAAAAAAGAAACAATTACTAAATATTCTTGTTGAAGTAGTTAAAATAAAAACAGTTTCATAACTAAAAAATGGATGGTATAAAATTCATGTATTTACTTCAAATTTTAATATATTCATATAAAAAATGTATAAAGAATCCAACTTAATACTAATATATTATTATTATATATTATTTTGAAAAACTAATCTTAAATGTATTGATATTGTTTGAGGAGTATTCAATTTGTTTGACCTAGAAATCAATATAGAGTAAATATTTTCCAATAGTAAAAAAGGAATAATATATTTTATGTACCTTTTTTAAAATCCAAAATGAAATTTTAATTTTATGGTCAAATCATTTGTAACATTAGTAAGCCTTCAATAGTTTATGTTCGATGGTGTAAACAAACCAACTGATTTTTAAAAAATTGAAGAACTAAAATTGAAACATGTGATAAGAATATGTAACGGGATAAGAACGAATGTAGATAATAATAGGATTTAATAAAATTCCAAGACCAAAAAATAACAAATTTGTACTTATGCAAGATTGAATGTATTTGTGAACATAGGGACCATGCTTTATATCAGCTTCACATGCAATTTCCTTATGTAGCTCGTATGCAAATTTGAAATTAGTTTTCATGAAGTCTGGAAGATTATCAATCATAGAAATATCCCATCTAGAATAGAAACAAACAAATAAAGTTAGAAAATGAATTAATAATATTTAACATAATCTAGGATTACTATCTAATTAAATACCTTATTAGCGCTTTTGTGAATGGTCTCAATTCATCTATGGTCCCATATGTGTCATAAATATCATCAAGGAGGGAGAGACTAGTAAGTAATTTTACCACACCAATTCAGGTTGCACTAAATTGAGGTTCAAATAATGAGCAATTCTACCAAAAGTAAAATTCAATGTGGCATTATCGAAAGAAATCGAATTGAATTATGCTTGAATTATTCCACCATCTAGCACAAAGAAATTGTATATCATTACAATTATAAATTTATTTTCTTAGATTGACTATCTTATTCTTAAACAGTTTAATCAATTTTGTCATTTGATTTACCTTTCTTAACCTTAAACTAATTTGTTATTAGAAATTCCTTGTATGATTAAATATGTAGTTATTATATATTATTAACAGAATAAGAATTGTAATAAAATCATCACAATATTTCTATATTTATCTTGTCTAATGCTCAGGGGAACTTTTGTTGAGCTAATGTACTCAATTTAACTAATACTCACGTGGATATTAATTTCATTTTAGATTGATGTTGAGCTTGTAAAATATTCAAGTCCAATATTGCTAGTTCCAATAGCTTTGGGCTATATGTATTTGGAATCCTGAGAGAAATTATAAACACGTATAATTACTAATAAAAATATTTTATTTCCTACTAACTCAAAACAATATAGTAGATTGAAATATATATTTTTAATAAAATATTTTATTTTATAGGGAAGAATAAGTGTCAATGATCATACATCAACTTTGAACTTACCTATAAATGTTATTGACAAATGAGTCATCGTAATTTTGTTGTCTGAATATCTGAATGAAGTTCCAAGCCTCCCATCTTAAAACCCTATGTCTCCAAGCATATTTCAAGATGTATTGAATCTGAGAAAGACTTCATGCTATTAAAAAGATAATATGTACACGATGAGCACTAATATTCAACCAATATGTGGCTAAAACATTGAAATATCATACTTATCTATTAGTATATTTATAAATTTTAGAAAAATGAAAAATGTTGATGAGTTTGTGTTCGATTGTTGTCCATTATAGTGTTAAAACTAACAAAAATTTGATAGGAAAGTGCACTTGTTTAAATTTTTTTTTCTTAAATATTTAAAAATGACCTAAATGATGAACTCTTTCATGGAAAAGTACTTGCATCTGTTAGAACTGAATTTTTATTTTCTTTTACATCATCATAGTCTTCATGGCCTGATGCAAGTATGCAATTGTGAAAACTCTAGCTTCTTTTAAGATTTTTTCATTGGGAAAATCCAACTCTGAAGCCTTATATAAATTCAACATAATTGATAATATTGTGTCTTCATGACTAGATCCAAAGCCAATGAATTGTCCTTCTTCACCTTTGAAATTTTGAAAAACATCTGCTTGCATATCCAGAATATTCTAGTGATTTAAAAATCTTAGCTATAGAAAGTCAATCTAGAAAAAAGTTCAAAAATTCATCACCTGAGGAAACATCATATCTATTTAAGTGTAATATTTGAAATCCTAGAGAAATCATGTTGAGATCGTCAATAATATTATGTTTCAGTACCTATTAATGACAACATTATTTGATCACAAATCTTCTTAAATCTAATATCTAATATGCAATATTTGATAACAAATCTTCTTTAAATTGAATGTCTGCTATGCAATATTTGATACAATTTCTTGACTAAACATGCATACTTATAAATATAGTCAAGTGTCATTTTGATTTCCTCTTGAAAATGTTGATCAATTCCCAAGCGATGTAGAACATCAACAAATGAAATCCTTTCAAGTAGACTAAATTCTTCTTCTCCACTAGAAAACATATCATGAAGCTCATTGATTAGTGTTTCTCTATGCTCATTGTATGAGGAATCCTGATCACAAAAGATAAAAACAACCTTTTACATCATCTTAAACAATAGAAAATAACATAAATTGGTGTGAATGAAGATGTCTAAGTCTTTCATACCACATATGGAGAAGTAAGAGACTGAATGAAATCATCACTCCACAAGTTAGGATGATGATTTCCATTATGATGAATGGTGGGCTTCGGCATGAAAGAATTGCAAACATTTCAGCCATGGTAGATGATAACTGACAAGCAATCAGGCACTTAGTACTCTGTTGATCTATTGGTGTTTAATTCTAACTCATAGTCACCTTTTGTTCTAATCCGTAATTTACAGATGAGAGGTTGTTATTCTCAGTCAGATCCTTTTTCTACTGCACAGATTATAGGTGATTGCCTTCCATGCACAAGACCAGCTATAGGATAAGTGATCTTTATCTAACTATTCTTCACCGTAATTTTAGTTAATACTTTGGTTAGCTTTGTATAAATCTCATGCTTTGTAATTAAAGAGACACAATGATTAATTTATTTTTATTTTCTGAGCAACTTTGTTTCTCTCTGTAATTTTCTTGCAAGTTTATTTTTTTTCTTTCAACTAGATCTATGCAATTATAGCTGTAAAATTCTACATGGTATCAGAGCTTAGCCTGCTAGGAAGGAGAGTAAAGCTTTTTTTTATAGATACAGATTGTCAGAGCTATTTTTAGAATGAATTTTTTCATTGTCTTGGGGGTTGTCTCTAATATGTTTTTGTAATCACGAACTAAAATAAAGTTCCATTAAGGAGTTAATCATGTCTTCTGGTATTTGTTTTCATCCTTCTATTGTGAAGCTAACTTCAGAGAATTATATGTCATGGAAACAAGGGATAAATAATCACTGCCTTGAGCATGATCTATTGCCCTATCTCCTTGGACACGTTTCTAAGCCAAGCTATTATGAAAAAAAAATTTAATGGTTGAATAGTAATGACATTGCTTATGGATTAATATGCATTACTATTTCTAAGGATATTTTACATCATATAGAGCACATTGAGTGCCCTTTCATTGCTTGGACCATCATCCAACAATTGTATGGAGACATTGATTCTTCATTTGAAAGTGATGATTCCTTAGATAGCCAGGCTTCTATGGATGATACTAAGATTTTTGTTGCCGCATCTTGTTTGGAGACATCCTTCTTGGATGATCAATTTGCTAATAACCCCTATGCACCTATTGTTTCTTCAGAGTTTAGAGTTTCTTCTTTGAAAGCTTCCAATGATTCTTTGCAATAGGATCATTTATGTCTTCTTGATTCTATTCCATGGGATCAATTTATATAAGACATTGCTTTTTTATTTGTGGAATCACCCATTTTAGATCTAGATGACACTGTTGACTGCATATATCTTCTCTTTGATGGGGATGATTCTTTGTCAATTATTGTAAGGTAGCATTCTAATTCTCTTTCTCATTCTCTACATTATCATTCCTCTCAGTTTGATATGAGTATGGATAGCTTGGCACAAAATTTGAAGAAGATCTATTTGCCTTCTAAAGAGATACCTAATATTTTTGTAGAACCATTCATCTTGATTCCTTCATGCATTTCAGCTGAGTGGGAATTAAGTAGTTTGATAACTTGAGGTTTTTATCTTCCAAAAGGAAGAGGCATTATTTGTTGCAAAGGAACCTACTACAACATTCGCTATGCTACATTTTGTATTAGCATTATTTCTCTTCTTTGTGAAGGCACATATGGGCCTCATCTTTTCATTTTCACTTTCCGCGAGACCTCAGAATGAAGGATACTACAACATTGTAACTACCATACAGATTAGTGTTAATTTTTGAGGGGGGGTTTTGTTCCCACTGGGTTTTTTCCCTCTTTCCTCCTTCCTTCCATCTAGTTTTTCTTTTCTCCTTAGTTATAATTAAGGGGGGGGTGTTGTGTTTAATTCTAAATCATAGTCACCTTCTATTCTAATCTATAATTTACAGATGAGAGGCTATTATTCTCAGTCAGATCCTTTTTCTACTGCACAGATTATAGGTGATTGCCTTCCATGCACAAGACCAGCTTTAGGATAAGTGATCTTTATCCAACTGTTCACCTTAATTTTAGTTAATACTATGGTTAACTTTGTATAAATCTCATGCTTTTTAATTAAAGAGACATAATGATTAATTCATTTTTATTTTCTGAGCAGCTCTATTTCTCTCTGTAATTTTCCTGCAAGTTTATTTTTTTTCTTTCAGGTAGATCTATGCAACTATAGCTGCAAAATTCTACATGATCAACCACTTGAAATACATGTCAAGAATTTGTATTTAAGATAAATTCTCAAACCACTTCCTATATCTTTAAAATGAGAGAAGACAGTAATAATAGAGTCTTCATAAAATGAATTTTCATATATAAGCATACCTCTAGAAGCTTAAGGGTACTTGCAAATATAAGTGAGAAGTGTAATGTAAGGATGCATATTTATAAAGGGTTATAGAGAGTTACAAAAAGTATTCAAGCATTGATTGTAGCAAAGAAGATGTTTCTGAGTAAAAAAAAATGCATGTGAAAACTTGTATTATATACTCCATATCACGTTACTCTTGTAATGTGAGCTCCAGCATGTGAACATGAGCTCAAATTACGAGGAAGGGGAAATGACCTCAAAAGATCAAGGGATATGATTTATCAAGATGTATCGTAGCATGGTTGGGACATATTTGTATATACTAAATTTTTAATATTAATACCATAGCATGTGAAGATGAGTTCAAATAAGGTTTTTATATTAGTTTTTAGAGATTAATTTTCTTATGGTTGGTATATATTTGTCTTTTTGTTGTACATTTTAAATGAGGAATTTAAGGAGTTGTCAACATAAAGTTTGAAGAGTTCAAGTTTAAATTGTTGTAAAGCACATGTTGTCCACTGGACCAAATGGTGGTCCTCCATTCTTTAGAGATGATTAACAAATCAATGGTCATGATTGAATAGATCATATCAATGAATGAGATTGTGTCAAGTGGCATAATGAGATGAGGTGAGGAAATAGAGGGTACTTTGAGGAGACACAAGGATATTTAAATTTTACATTTATGAAAAAGAGGAGTGAAGAGGAATATAGGAATTAAAATTTAATTTTCAATGCTTGAGAAAACAAGGTCCATGTGATAGATGTAATAGGGAGGGTTTTCTCTATGCACTCGCTTAACTAGGGATTGGGTGGAGATTAAGAGATAATTTAAAAAGTTGGAGGATAAAAAATGTAGAGAAATGAATTAAATTAAATTCTTTATTTTATTTTTGGAAAAAATCAGATAGGGATAAAGGTAAATAATTAAAATTATTTCATTATCTTAGGCTAGGCTCTATGAAAATAATAAATATTAGTTAAATAGTAGAATATTATTTAATTAACATAAATGATGGAGAATTAGATAAAAGAGGCATGAATTGATCAAATGTGAATGGTAAATTTTAGTTGTTTCTAACAAATTAAAATATAATGCCTACAAAAGGTGATTAGATTAGGAAAGATGCCCCATCCATAAAAAGGAGTGACAAGGAGGAAAGATAATGGGAGTGAAGATGAGGATGCAGATGAAGATACACCCTTGAGAGGACAAGTGGGTTCAAGAGAACAAGGGTGTGCTCTTGAAATGGATGAGATGAAGCATGTGCCATATATGGATTATTATGTTAGATGTGTTATAGATGTATTATGTATGTTATAGATGTGATATAAATGTGTGATGTATGCTTATAATGATTCTAATGAAGAGAGAAATGATGTTAACACAGAAATATAAATGCACTTAAGATGAAACTAATGGATAGTGAAATGATTATGATGGGATGCAAAGAAACAATGGTTGCTATACTATGCAAGATGAAACTAAATGACAATGCAATGATATGATGGATGAGATGCAAGAAAATAAGTAATGGAAGATGAAAAATGGAAGAAGTATGGATGAGTGATCCTGTGCAAAAAATCCATGATTAAGTTAGGAATGACGAAAATAGATGGGCTAGGTAGAAGGGAGATAGAAAGATAAGATGAATGGTATGAGGAACCAAGGTGGTGTCATATACAATGTATAGGACTAAATAAATAATAACGTTAGTCAAAAATGTCCCCATAGTTACCAAAAATTTTGGAAAATGTGATGCTAAAATATCAAACAGAATGGATACCCCACTTTAACACAAGATCATGAGGGATCTCAATGCAAATAGCACGGGAAAACCCATAAAAATAAAGCACACAAAAGCTAATACTATGACCTTAGTTTCGTCATTCAATATACATCATCTTATGATAGATTGTAGCAACCTTGAGTGGGAAAAAATAAGAAGCTCATAATAAGGATAAATAAAATCCAAAATCACAAAATAAATAACAAAGCATCTCAATTTAGTTATGAGGAATATTCAAGGATTCAAGTTCAAATGAAATTAGGATTCAAAGTTCACATAAGTTTGAATTTAGCATAGCAAAGTGCATGTTGTGAGAGTCATAATGCATGTCAAGAATTGTACTATCTATAATAGAATTGTTCAATGCATATGATAGAGGAGAGATGTTAGGAACTATGTGATACTCTTCTAGATTGTCATGACCCTAAATTTATTATATATTGATTGCTCAAATTTTGAACTCAAAAGAGAAACAATAATTGGTTTCTTTTGGTAGTGGTGTAAGAAATTACGGGAAGAAATTAATAGAGGAAGAGAAATATGGAGTGAGATCATTATTAATATTCAATTCTTGAAGCCAAATAGAGGGTGGACTGAAGGAGTACCAAGATAGTCATAATGGCATTTAAGAAAGATAGATTATTTTGGAATGTGCTTCAAATTTTAGAGTGTGATAAAGAGGAAGTTAAGTAAAACATGTGTACTAATACATACAAAGAAATGTCAGTGGATACAACCATTATTTGACATTTAGGAAGTGCATTTTTTATATGCATTAATGTAGAAGTAATTGGTTGAATATTTCTCCTAGAAATCTACATTTTGGGTGCTACCACATTTGACTCTCCTTGCATCGATCTTTTATATAACTTATAATAGCATAACCTTACTAAGCCAACATAGTCATGCTCTCTCTTTTATATTCATATATTTCTCCTTTTATTTTTATATTAGATTGATAAGATCCCAAGTCCCTTGGGTTGTTTTAGTTTCTTGCCTCTTTATTACTTTGATGAAAGTTTTTCAATGCTATATTGTACTTTACCAAGAGTATAAATGCAAGTTCATACTCCTGCTAAAATGGGGGATAAATGCAATATCGTAAATTGTATCCCTGTTAAATCTCATGCTTACCTAGGCCTAATTTTAACATTTTTGGGATTCCATGCCTGATCATGTTTGATTCTTCTCACACCAAATCAAAATTGGAAACTCTGCCACCTTCTTGACCATTGTTCCTTGACCCAGCCTATCTTGCCAAGTCAATGGTTCCTAAGGTGATCTTGACCTAGGGAAAGGTCACTTGGGGTACCCTTGACCCCCAAAAAGGGCCTAATTCTAGACCCTCTACCAATCATCTTATGGTTCAGTGGAAAATGCTCATTCATGTCAGCCTGCTTCAAAAATTTGAACACATTTGGTGATGAGAGGTAAAGTTGTAGATATCAAGCATTCTTTATGGCATTCATGATCAACCTTTTATGAACTCAACTCTACAATTCAACATCAACTTATTCATGGATACAGTGACATAAGAAAGGTTTGTGAAGGTGTAATAATTTCATTCAAGCAGTTCAATTCAGATCTAGTCTCTGTTAAATAACAACACACTTTCAATTGGTTATATTTTATGGTTAATTAAAAAATTAGGGTTTGACCTAGGTAAACCCCCATCAACCCAATATTTTCCTTCTTTTGCATGTGCAATTGATATTATCAAAAGATGCTAATTTGGCATCACAGCAAGAAGATAAAGATATATAGATCATACTTTTTTAGATATAAAAATGTAGGTTCAGTATTGCCCCAATCGACATAGTCCCAGAAACTTCTAAAAAAATTTTTGAGGAAAGTTGTAAGCTACATATTGATTCTAGAAACACCAGTTTTGTCCACATTCAAAAATTCCTGGGTTGATATCACCCCAAGAGACATAGTCCTCTTGATTTCATCTTATATTTTATATCAGTTTACTTATGCTTCCTCTTTCCAGATCTATCACTATTTTTTGCTTATTTATTTTTTAAATAACTGTGTATATCAAAAATACTCAATTTTACACCTTTGTCCCTAGATCTAGCATTCAATTTACATATTTTACTATCATTTTCAATGTTCTCATGAGGACTAATAGACCCACCTTCTACCCAATCCTCTTCGATTAGATTTGAGGTTGAGCCTTGTGGATCCACTCTCCTTCAAGAGTAATTAAACTTAAAATAGGCCTAGTTTCCTAGTTTGCATGCATAAGCTAAGAATCCTATTTCCCAACAAAAAATAAATAAATTATGTATTTCTAGCCTTTTTTCAATAAAAATGAATAAAAAATTTGAGCTTAGGATAAATTTAGCTAATATTAGTCAGTGTCAACCCAATTGTGTATCATATGAATTATTTCTATTAAGATGATTACAAAAATAAATTTAAATGATTTATTGTCAATATTTAGATTTTGACCTGTAAGTACCCCCAATACTTTTATATTCTTAACAAGCCTCTTTTAAGGCTCAAGTGGAAGCATATTCACACCAAAACTACCTTCAACAATAAAATATGTAAATTAACTTTTCTTTTCTCTACACGTATGATTGTTAACCCTTGAAATTATTGTCAAGAACATAGGCTTGACTAGTGATCATTAGATCTAGATGAGGCTAAACTATAGTCTCTTTATTAGCTTTGGTTTATTCCCCCTTACCCTACAATCTACTATTTGAACATAGTTATGCCTATGTGTATTTCATGTACGCGTTAGAGATTTGTATAGTAATAATATATCAGTTTTCAATTCCAAATATTTTGCAATAAATCCATTATCTTCATTAGTATTTAAAGGAATGTGAAACTTCTCTTGAAATAGTCTTTTTTTAATGAAGTTTGTTTGTTACTATACATATATATAATTGTCACCTCCCTTCAACATTAATCTTGAAAATTATACTCCTAATCTAATCATTTTTTATTTGTGTGTGTCTGTTAATGTAATAATATTTATTTACTTGCAATCAAATACATGTCATGACCTCATCCCCAGTTATGTCAAACTTGTTGATTTGTTTCATTTTAATCATGTTCGATGTGGAATTTGGCTTGGAGAAAGAGCAATGCACATAACACTAGAATTTTATGAGGAAAACCCAAAGTAGGAAAAAAATGATGAGAATCACATTCAGTATAATATGAACTATTGACTACAAATTTTTTAGACTTGAGACCAAGGTGCTCACTACTCCTGATTTTGACTTGTGGATTAAGGTGCACTATCTTAGAGAAAGATGTACAAAAAGATTAAATATTATTGAAGATCACTTCTTTAGGGTAAGATACATTAATGATTTATACTTATTGAATCGAGTACATATGAATACTTCTACAATGTTGATTATAGTTCATTGTTTATATATCTTTGATTTATTCCTCTTTGTTTATCTACACATTCACACGTTTTCACTTTACAATATACCATACAGTTTCATACACAAGTCTTGCTACCACCTCTAAAGGATAACTACCAATATATATTCACCATAGTACAAAATAATATTCATTAGGTCAGCCTAATGAGATGTAGCATGTAACACCTAAACCATCAAATTAAAACAAAATCTCCAATATATATATAAGGAAAATAAAGTGTTTGAAGAATCAAACCATGTCATTATACTTTTTTCCTCCTTTATTTTTTCGTCCTTGATGACACACCACTAACTCTCTAATGGTTAACCCAACTGAGCATATACATATTATTGATTTATACTTATCGATGATATTATGAGAATACATGTTAGATCATCCCACATGTTTTATCCCACATGATAGGATGAGAGATCATGAGCATTTCATGAGAATATGCATTTCAAATTGTTAGAATGTGAGGTTGATATGATCTATGTTGTTTTAATTAATATTATCATTGATGTCAACATGTCCTTATTCCATCCTCTTGATGTATCATTTATTGTAGAACCGTTTGGTTTTAGCATATCGATTGTGTATCAGTTGATGTTGTCTAATAGTCTGTATGTTTTGGTTGAGATTTTCACTGAAAATTTTTGGTGATTGTTCTTCATTGGATACAACCTATGGTTGGTTGGATTGATCCTATTTGGATGTGTATCCTTGTATATTTTGGTCTCACCTATGTATGTGTAACGTCTTGATCATATTCGTTGCAACCAAGTGTTGGATTATTCTATGGAAAGGTAAGTGCTGAGAGGGGAGGGGTGAATCAGTACTTCAAAACTTTTAACTCTAATTCATTACCATTGATCAGTCTGAATATCATGTATAAATACATTATAAAACATGTAAAGTAAACTAGAATAACATAACACATAACTCCATGATTTTTGGTCATTCAGAAATCCTTTGTTAGAGGAAAAAAATATGGTGGGGATGGCACCCGCAATCCTTCACTAGTGCAGTATAAAGGTTGCTCGGTTAGAGCTACAATATTAGCTACTTTTGATAGCTTACCCTGTTAGGAGTACAAAAAGACTTATGCAGTCTACCCTGTTAAAGTATTTTTACAATCTCTCATCTAAGAGATGTACCCGATTAGAGGATTTACAAAATAAGACCTGTTAGGGCCTACCCACTGAATGATATTTCTATACTTCTAATAACTATAAAACCTATTACAAAAATGTATATGAGTATGCATCAAACATAATGTTGTTCAGACTCTTTATGCTCTTCAAGTGCATTACCTCATTCTGCACTTGATAACTTATATCTTTTACACCCTAAAACTTCTGCATTCTAACTCCTTTAGCTCTGTCATTGTAACTCATTTTGTCTCTGCAATTTTGACCATCATCTTTCATATTTATGTTATGTTATTTTTATATGATCTTAAGGTGGTTAACCTATTTTAGATCCTTCTCCTTTTGCGGTGGAGGTGAAGCGGTGCAAGGTTGGTTTCATTTCCAACACATTTATTATACTTTTATTTCATTGGTTGAGTTGCCTCGTGTTGTGTATAATCATGTTTTTACAATCCCAATGTTCTACCTAACTTCTACCTTGAATACTATAAAATCTTCTTCTACTCGACGTCCAGATTCAATGTATCCAATTTGAATTTTTATGTCAACTCTAATATTACTAGGTAATATGCTCTAATCTTTCTCGATGACATAACATATGCTCGATGACTAACTATGCTCGGTGACTCAGTGACTAACATTGATCGGTACCGGTCACTTCTCAGTGATTGTCACTGCTCAGTGACTTACTATTCTTTTCTCAACATGGTGCTTGTCACTATTCGATGCTCAATATCTATGATGCTTTTCTTTACCGATTGTTTGTCTTAGTGTATTTAATCTTTTACCAACTAGCTCCTTTGACTATCATGACTTTGAAAAAACTAATGAAAACATAATAACTCACATAGGAGTAACAATCTTTGCCTTTGACATTAGTTGGGAATTTTGACAAAGAGTTCAAAGTCATCAAAATTTTGTAAAATCTCCAAAAATTCAAAATTTCCAAAAACTCCCCCTAGGATAATACTCTGCAAAATTATATAATTATATCTCCCTATCCTCCTTGTGTACTTTACTATATATCCCCCTTTTTTGACAAATATGCCAAAAAAAAAAAATCTTAGTGCTTGGAAAAATATTTAAACCTGCATGAAAATGTGAGTGTACTTCTTCTATACATCAGCTAGGGATGACTCCCATTCATCTTTGAGTGTTTGAAGTGCAAAAATTTGAGTAGAAACATCAGCTTCCATTCCAATGATCGTGTCTAGTTAACTACCATGGGGGGTATTGACCAGATCCTTGGCCTTCTTCAAGTTCCATCCTTCTCTTATTCTCTTCTTGTCTTAGTTCTTATTGCATATGTTGGAATTAATGGGAAGTAGTACTGAGAGGGGAGGGGTGAATCAGTACCTCTAAAATTTTTAACACCTTTCTTAATTCATCATTAGTAATCATTCATTACTACATTACCGACCATTACTGTTGTTCTTTCTTATGCATCTATTGTTCATTCATAACCTTTAATAGTTTGCAACATTCATAGAAACATTCATGAAAATGAGAAACACATAACACAAGATATGGTATCGCAGAAAAATCTTGTTAGGAAGTAAAAACTGTGGTGGGGATGGAACCCACAAAACTTCACTATCTATAGAATGGAAGGGAGTCAATTAAGGCTTACAATTTGATCACTTCTGATGATCTACCATGTTAGGAGTATTAAAGTGGAGACCTATTAAGATCTACTCTGTTAAGAGCTTTAGCAACACTAATTTAAGTGTGCACTCAATTATGAGATTTACAATAGGATGGTTAAGCCCACCTTTCTTGAAAGGATTTCATTAGTGTACTACACTTGTTAGAATGAGTACAAATGTTGACCTGACTATATGCAATCTACAATTTTTGATTACATATCCATTAAAGCTCTCAGAATAACAATATCACCTTAAGTGATTGATGAATACCTTTTCTATGCTTGTCAGTAGCCTCTGTTCTATTCTTGAAACTGATTTGATTCTATTTCTGTCCTTCTGCATGAATTCTCTTGTCTGGTCTCTAGATGATCTTCTTGGATACAATCTTAATTGAACAACTCTCATTCTCAATAGATTGAGCACCTATTTATACAAGTATTTGACCTATCTTGGAATCACACATTACAATGTTAATTCTTAGATCCAAGGTTTACAACTTGACCTTGATCTTTAGTTTGCATGTTTTAAATCAGTAAAAATAATTAAAACAATAATAATTACATTTCTTCCTCCACACAATGGATTTAAAATTAAATCAAGAAGCTATAAATACAACTTCAATGATTTATCTGACGTGGAAAGTCAGATCCACTTTTTGCGGGATGTAACTGACTGTCGGTTCTTGGTCGCTGGGTTGAACTTGAAGACTATCAACATTCCTTTGTTGAAATGTTCATCAGGTTTCATTTGTTTGTTGGGTTCCTCTCTTTGCAGTTCTGTTAGGTTGCACTATTGTTACTCATCGATTTTCCTTTACCTTTTTTTCATTGAATAACATTGAATAGTGTTTGTCAGGTAACCTTGGCGTCGGCTAGTGTTGTGCCCTATCTTTCAGTGTAGAGTAAACCGATGGTGTAGATCATGTTTTTCCTTAAGTATACTAATGGAAAAATATAATGGCTTCAATCTCCCACTTTGACATTAGTATCAAAAATTGATATGTGCATAATACTAAAATGTTTAGTATGTACACCTTTTTTATATCCTTGTCATCATATGACTCCCCATAACTGTATGCATCGGTATAGTATAAGTATATGTACATGTATACTATACATTTTCTATTCTTTTCTCTGTATGTACATATTATTTCCTCCTTGTATTTACTATACATATTTGTATAGTCAGAAAATGGAAGCACTTCCATTTTAGACTTGTTTAGCCTTTCGAGTAAGTGGTTTGGGGTCATGACAAGCGCCTTGACTAGGTTCCTGATCTTGACATGGCCTCCCCCCTATTATGCCTTCTTGTCCACCATTTTCTGACCTAATTTCTACATTCTAGGATACAGACCTGTGTTTCTAGGATTTAGGGATAGGGTCAACCTTGACCCTGTCCTAGGGTCCAAATCCTGGGAACTTTTGGTTTCCGGGATGTCGGTCTTCACAAAAAGTCTATTCCCGCTTTCGCGTCAGCTGTTTCAAGTTCTAAATCGGTTGATTCCTAAATTATATTTAATATAGGTCCTCTCTTAGGGGTAAAGGATTAAATGGTGATTTAATTATCCTATGTAGGCCTCCTTAGAAGATTGTGCCCTAGCTTCATATAAAAGGGAGCTTTCTCCTCTCATTTTCTCTAAGCATCAATACGCAATTGAGAAGGATTTTCAAGTGCAATTCAAGAAAGCTAAGGAGAAATATTTCAAGCAAGCATCCATCCATTCTCAAGCATTCAAGAATCCATTTTCATGAAGGAGATCCATTGGAGGCCATTGAAGGATTCAAGCTACATAGTGCCCTTTTGGTGATCTCTCCATCCACCTTCTTCCAAGCCTCTTCCAAATTCAAGAACCCATTCAAGACTTGGTGTTGGAGATCTACAAGCAATTGATTGAAGACATCCTACATGATACATTCTCCATTCTAGATCCATTTGATGCATACATACTTTTGGATTCATGGATTTGAATCCGCCACAAGGGCTTCCATATAAGCAAGGTGAATTTATGTGTTTACTTTGTTTATCTCTGCAATTTCATTTATATTATAAGGTTAATTCCAAAACTGGGGTTTGACCAAGGCAAACCCCTCCCCAACAAAAAAAAAACCTTTTTTCTTGCAGGTACAAGTTTGGGACTATAGATCTAAGACCAGATCTGGATACCCTTTTCAGATTTCTTTCAGACTGTGTGAACAGGGACACTTTCAGAGTTGAGTAGATCGAGTTGGCAAAAGTGGTACAGGGTCAACCTTTTTCATAAGATGACATCAAAATGAAAAAATATTTCTGGGTTTTGTCCGTCTCTATGTTTCAGTTCGGAATCAACTGTTGGCATTTCCAGAAACAGTCTACAGATCTCAGAAAATAGCAATCTTTGATCTGCCATTTTGGAAGGTTGGTACTTTCTCCTATTCTTTTCAATTACTATCATTAATCATATTAATCCATCAATTTATAGAATTTAAGATCACCTTTCTTAGTCTCTTTCCAAATAGTGGATTCATCTGTGTATTAACTCTTTAGGGTTGATCAAAATTGGATCTCATATTTGTGTATTTGAGGGTGAAAGAAAGGAGCATCTTATCTTCCCTTAATCACAATCACAATTGCAATATACAATCAATATCAAACTCAATTAAGTGTA
>MU227201.1:349651-378115 GCA_018584345.1 Thuja plicata | reverse complement strand
TGAACTCATACTCTTGCTAAAGTGGGGGCTAAATGTATAGTCAGAAAATGGAAGCACTTCCATTTTAGACTTGTTTAGCCTTCTGAGTAAGTGGTTTGGGGTCATGAAAAGTGCCTTGACTGGGTTCCTAATCTTGACATGGCTTCCCCCCCTATTCTACCTTTCTGTCCACCATTTTCTGACCTGATTTCTACATTCTAGGATACAAACCTGTGTTTCTGGGATTTAGGGACAGGGTCGACCTCCTAGGACAGGGTTGACCTCGACCTTGACCTAGGACAGGGTCAACCTTGGCCCTGACCTAGGACAAGGTTGACCTCTACCCTGACCTAGGATAGGGTTGACCTCGGCCCTGACCTAGGACAGGGTCAACCTCGACCCTTTCCTAGGGTCCAAATCCTGGGAACTTTTGGTTTTCGGGATGTCAGTCTTCACAAAAAGTCTATTCCCGCTTTCAAGTCGGCTGTTTCGGGTTCTGAATCAGTTGATTCCTAAATTATATTTAATATAGGTCCTCTCCTAGGGGTAAAGGCTTAAATGGTGATTTAATTATCCTATGTAGGCCTCCTTAGAAGATTGTACCCTAGCTTCATATAAAAGGGAGCTTTCTCCTCTCATTTTTTCTAAGCATCATTACGCAATTGAGAAGGATTTTCAAGCGCAATTCAAGCAAGCTAAGGAGAAAGATTTCAAGAAAGCATCCATCCTTTCTCAAGCATTCAAGCATACATTTTCATGAAGGAGATCCATTGGAGGCCATTGAAGGATTCAAGCTACATAGTGCCCTTTTGGTGATCTCTCCATCCACCTTCTTCCAAGCCTCTTCCAAATTCAAGAAGCCATTCAAGACTTGGTGTTGGAGATCTACAAGTGATTGATTGAAGACATCCTACATGATACATTCTACATTATAGATCCATTTGATGCATACATACTTGTGGATTTATGGATTCAAATCTACCACAAGGGCTTCCATATAAGCAAGGTGAATTTATGTGTTTACTTTGTTTATCTCTGCAATTTCAATTATATTATAAGATTAATTCCAAAACCGGGGTTTGAACAAGGAAAGCCCCTCCCCCACAAAAAAAAAACCTTTTTTCTTGTAGGTACAGGTTCAGGACTATAGATCTGAGACCAGATCTGGATACCCTTTTTAGATTTCTTTCAAACTATGCGAACAGGGACACTTTCTGAGTTGAGCAAATCGAGTTGGAAAAAGTGGTACAGGGTCAACCTTTTTCATAAGACGACATCAGAATGAAAAAATATTTTTGGGTTTTGTCCATCTCTGTGTTTCAGTTTGGTATCAACTATTGGCATTTCCAGAAATAGTCTACAGATCTCAAAAAACAACAATCTTTGATCTACCATTTAGGAAGGTTGGTACTTTCTCCTATTCTTTTCAATTACTGTCATTAATCATATTAATCCATCAATTTATAGAATTTAAGATCCCCTTTCTTAGTCTCTTTCCAAATAGTGGATTCATCTGTGTATTAACCCTTTAGGGTTGATCAAAATTGGATCTCATATTTGTGTGTTTGAGGGTGAAAGAAAGGAGCATCTTATCTTCCCTTAATCACAATCACAATTACAATATACAATCAATATCAAACTCAATTAAGTGTAAGATGTGAAATAGGGTTAAGGATTTCAACACACTATAACAATTAATCAATTAATCAAACCTCCTTTCCAATCTTTATGTTTTGTCCTTAACACACCCTCTTTTCACCTTATTACAATATTGTTTCCCCCTTTTTAACTGAGGTGAGTGAACATATCAATTTACCCCTTTCTTTGATACTGATGACAAAAATGTACAACTTATAATATGTCAAAATTGTGACAAAAATATGCAACTTACAATGTGTCAAGTATATTGGAATGGGTTGTCTTGATATCTTCTTGCATTTTCTCCAATTTTTCTTTCAGTTGTTCTAGTGCCATGTGTTGTAGCTCTAGCCTCGCATGCATATCACCAATGTTGTCTAGGACAAACATTTTAGGGGTGGAAATTAGTTTATTTGCCTCTGTCACATGTTGTTACAAGAGTGTAAGTGTCGATAAGAGTTGAGCTTGGAGCTCATTTAGCTCATCTCTATATTTCATCTCTGCAATCTGAATGTCTTGTCTCTATTTCTAAGTCTGTTTGATTTTCTCATCATGCAATCTAATTGCTTCTTCATTATTTGTGAGACTTTGTGCACTGGACTTAAGATCACCATCAATTTGTGCTATCTGGTCAGTATACTCCTGAGTGTGTTGATCTAGAGTGCACAATTTCTGTATTAAGGCAATAGCTTCTGATATGATTGGATCAATTGTACTTACCAATTTAGATAGCTTAACCTTTTTGAATGCCACTTCCTGGCTTATCTTCTCAGCTAGCTTGAACTCATACTTTTTTTCAAGTCTCTCTTCCATAACCTTCTTAGCATCAATATTCTGAGATGTTATTGGATCTATGAGTATTACCAGTTGATCAAGCATTGGAGCTTTTTGATCAATATCTACATCAGGTACAATCTGTTGAAGTATTCCTCTTGCTACTTCCAGTACCTTGACCTCTTTTTCTGCTATATTTTGTTTGTATTTAAAGGATTTTCTCTCATAGAGCCTGGCATACTTTGTCAATGAAGTTGGATCCAATGTCCTTGGTAACAAACTGGAATCTCAATTATTTCATCTAGAGTTACTGGATTCTTATGCTTTCCCTTCTTCTTCTTTGAGATTTGTGTGGATACAGAGGTATGAACTACCATAGCTAGTTCATTTTTTCTCTCTAAAGTGGTTGGTGTAGGCCTTGTGGAAGATGATTCTTATGTTTTTTGCTCGGGTGGCACCTATCAATTTTGTGAAGACGTCTCTCCTTCAACCTTGGGTGTCTCTGCAAATTTTTCTTCTGAATGCTTCTCCTTCTCATCTTGCTTTGCTTCTTCACCTTTATTTGTTTGATTGTCCCCTTCTTCCTTTTTTGTTTCCTCTTTATTTTGATCAGCAGACTTATCTGTCTGATCATCAATTGCAGCCTTCTCTACAGTTGTGTCCTTTGAATTATCTATGATGTCTTTTTCTTCAGCATCACCCTTGTCCTCAGGTGTGCTTGTGTCCTCTACTATAGATCCATCATTACCCTCTAAAATATTGATTTCCTTCATTAGTATAGGCATATTGCTTTGAGTGGTTGCTTGGGTTGTATCTAGAGTGGTTTCCTGCTCATCGGTTTGATCTTTTTGAGCATTGACATCCTCATCTTTTTGCACTTGGTCTATACGATCTGGTTCTTTGGAGTCCATGACTAAAGTGTCATGTACTTGTTCATCAGCAACATTCATATCTTTATCATTTGATGTCTTCAATTCTTGTTGTTGTTCCTAATCCTTAAGTGTAATGAATATTACTTCATCTTTCTTCTTTGGATCTTTATCAGAGTCATAGTTGGTGATATCTTGGATATCAAGATCATCCATGATTTTTTCTAAGTCTATGGGCTCATTATCACTTTCAGTATTGTCTAAAGCAATATGCTGAGGATTTGCATTGTCTTTTTCATCCTCTCTAAGAGGTGTGTCAATGAGAAGTAATTATTCCTCATGACTTGTTGACTCTATTGGCATATCTAGGAGTTGTCTCCATTTAGTTTCAGTCATAGTATCTAGCTTAATGAATTTTTTCTCTAATCCTTTGTATGCCCTTATCTTGACTACAAATTTACTTGAGTGCTTCTTGAGTATTTCTTTGATTTCTTCAACTTTGGATTCAGGAGGCATTAGTGTTACTATTACCCTCTCCCTTGCTTCTCTTTTAGTTTGCAGAGCATATGACCATTGTTGGTATACCCTGTTACCCAACTCTTAAGGTAGTTTATTGAAAAATTCAGCTGGTGCATATTTGTACTTGATCATTGACTTTATAACTGCCTCTTGTATCTTATTCTCATCCTCAGGTTTTAGTGTATCCCATTGTCTAATTTTCATATCAGACATGGTTCTGGATGTAGCAATAGACTCAGAAGCTTCATCAATTTTTTGATTCATGTAGTTCTTCTTTGCCACATTAGGCTCATCATCTTTAGTGTCCTCTATGTCATCCTTTGTCCTAACCAACCTTTTCCTCTTCTTTGGAGGTGTTGTTTTCACAGTTTTTTGCCTTGTTCTTTTCATTGGCCACTTCCTCATATAGGTCCTTACTTGACCTTTCTTAAGAGGTGTTCTATTGGTTTTAGTAGTTTGACTCCTTGTCCTCTACTTCTTTGCAGGAGGTGGGCCTGGAGGTGTATCAGATTCAGTCTCCTCAAAATCTGATTTATGTTCTTGTTCCTCATCGATGGTGCCATGTTCATCAGTTTCCTCTGGTTGTTCCTGTTCTTCTTCTATAACTAATAGAATCTTCTTGGGACTCTTAACCATCTTATCCTTTTTATTGAGAATTTTCTTTATCTCTAGGCCTCTCTTTATCTTATATTTTTCCTCTTCATAGGTTCCAAACCTAGGTTGTTTTCTATCAACAGGCTCATTTATTAGTGCATCAATTGCACATGTAGCTTGATCAATATTGATCTCATAATCCATTGGTGCTAAACAAGCTCTCCTTGGTACAACTGGTTTGATATTGGTGAAATCTATGTCCACCATGAAACATATTTCATCTTTATGTTTTTCCACAAGTTGTTCAGGAATCCTAGTCCTCTCCATCATCTTTTCCTTGAACTCAAGGAAGTAAGCAAACATAACAGATTCAAAATTGTCCCCCAGTGACTTAATCAGTCCACTAATCTATTGGGTTACTAGTTTGGTAGTGTCCCATTTTACTTTTCCTACTAAGGGAAATTATTCTTGAAAATAGAAAAAGATAGACATGATAAGTGAGCCGAACTTACATGTGTTGGTCTTTGTAGATCTGATTGTGTGCATGTTCTCATCAAGTTGTTTTAATAGGATCACACACAGATCCATCTAAATTCCTTTGGTCACTATCTTGTAAGCTATTTTTACTGATGTTGCAGATATTTTTTTCAATCTTCTTTCTTGAAAATTTTTATACCCAATTACACATGCACCAAATTTTAGTTCTTCGTTAGTGATTGTGTTCACTTTGAGACCTCTATTGTCCCCTTCTGCATTGGTGAGTTTTTCAACTTCTTTCATTGATGGATGCTTGTGTTCCCTAGGCTTGTTGGTTATTGGATAAGCAATGATAGCGTGAAGCACATCCTTGGATATTTTCTTGGGTTGGTCTAACCATAGCTTCTTGTCATGCATTCTGCTCAAGACTAACCTTATCGAGTCTATTTTGAATTCTCTCAAGAAATGTAGGGAATTAACCCTTTGACTTCCAAGTGTTTGTGCTCTTCCTTTAGTTTCCCTTCGGTATCACAAAGATTCTTGTAAGCTTCATCCATTTCAAGATCACCTATCTCTGTGATCTTGCAGTGAATATAAGACCTAACATCTTTTATGAGCAAAACCCTAGGTGAGAATTTTGAAAATGCACCAGTTTCATCGAGTTTTGATGTAATTTCCAGGCAGATCTTATACTTGGGCTCTACACATGTGCTGTTCTTGATCAGCTTAACCACATTCCTCTTATCATTCTTGATTTTAACATTTCTTGAGGTGGTTGCCATCGTTTTTCAAGTTTTAGGGTATTTTGGAAATTTAAGGCTTTCTTGAAAAATAATGACATATATCTATCGGTGCCTTCGATACTTACTTCAATCCACAATAGTGGTGAAAGATCTATTTTTTGTGTGCTTAGATTGATCTGAGGACGCTATGCTTTCTGCTCTTTAATCATTCTATTTTTTTCTATTCTTTCTCTTCAAATCGTGGGTGCAAAATGAAGTTGTCCCATCAACTATTTATAGACTTTTTTCCCTAAGTATTTGTAATAAATTCTCAATGACTCATTAGGACATGAAGATGGGTTTTGTCGAGAAGACTTTACAAAAACATCGTCGGTGAAGTTGAGTTGTTCAGGATAGTTGTTAACAATGTTTCTTGTACCGAAGGATATCGGTATTCTATAGTGACAACTTGTAACTTTCCTTTCTTACTGATGGGTGTCAGGTTACATTGGCAACTTAGCCACTATATGTGTTGACCGAAAATTTTTGATAAGTGTAGAACAACTTATCTACTTTGTTCACCGATGATTTTTTGATATGCATATACTGATGGGTTTTCTTTCTTAGAATTGGAACAAGTAACATAATATGCATCTTTATTCATGCATATTTTGAATATATATCAATTGTATAATGGAACTAATGCAAAATATGAGTTGGTATAGTGGAGTTCCATACTTACTTGTTTAGCTTAAGTGGGGGTGGTGATGTCACCAGATCCATTGGATGGGGTGTCATCATTTGCATTGCTTGGCCTCGCTTCATCATGCTTGAATATTTTATCCACATTTTGTCTCTTGCCCTCTGAATATCTTCAATGGTGTTTCCATTGGGATATGTGCTTGTCTCTGTCAATCAGTCTTTGTAGTCTTTCTTGAGGTGACCAACTTTATGACAGTGCAAGCATGCCATTTTAGGGTTTGACCAGCCTCTAGACCTTTTGGTCGATGCTCTCATGCAGTTTGCAGCAATGTGACCATATCTACCACATGTTTTATAGTTTGTCCAAGTATTGTAATCCCATGTATATTGATTACCTATCCTCTTTGGTTGATAAGGAATCTTTTGACCTTTAGGCTTGCATTATTGCCTTTTCTTTTTCCATCATTCTTCAGATGTGTGCCCATTCATCTTGCATGTAGGACAGTATTTGTCCATGTAGGTTTCCTTCTTCGGCTATTCTATCTTAGTCTTGCATTCATAAGCCTTATGTCCTTTCTTGTTACATTTATAACAGAATCCTATGAATGTAGGTGTAGATTTAGGAATGCCTTTCATTTTACCTCGGCATACATTTGATGTGTTCCCTTTCTTTCCATAGTTCTTGCATGTCATCTTTCTTGGTATGGATTTTCATAGACATTATTTGAGTTTTCTTGATTGGATGATTCTCCATTTTCAGTAAACCCTATATTGTTGTTGTTGTTGACTCTTTATTTTCCTTCAAGAAAGTCATCCATTCTTTTATTGCTCTCTTCAACCTTTTTGATAATTTCATTATGTTGTTGCTGAATTCTAACCTCATGATTTAGCTTTTCATTCTCTTCTCTTAGTTCACCGATAATCTATATTCTTTCAATGAGTTCCACATTTATTCTATTTGTTTCTTGACTCATAAGAATAATCTGATCTATGAGATCATGGTGATGCTTAGGATGTCTTTGAATTTCTAATTCCTTTTCTTGTAGTTTCTCTGTAATCTTCCTTCTGTCATCAATAGAAAGTATTCTTTCTATTTCACCTTGTCTAGCAGAACTCATCACATCAATCATTCTTACCATTTGGCTCTCTTGACCAATTTGCAACATATTTATTTGCTCTATCAGATTTTGATTGATCTCCTTTAGATTTGTGATGTTCTCTTCTAATGTATCTTATGTATTACTTGCATTTGATCCCGAGGATTCAAATAAATCTAGAATATCTTCTTCTTGATAATCTTTTTCATTGTTCTGGGTAGCCATACTTTTCCTTTCATCCAGCAGCTCTCTCATCTTGATTCTTGCTTCTTTATACTATTCATAGAACATCTGTATCTCAAGATTTTTGTTCTCAATATTCTTATCAATTTTTTACTTCTCCATTGTATGATCTTTTCTCTTAATCCTTTAAGCTTTCAAAGAAGAGACTTAGCTCTGATACCAATTGTTGGAATTAATGGAAAGTAGTATTGAGAGGGAAAGGGTGAATCAGTACCTCTAAAAATTTTAACACCTTTCTTAATACAACATTAGTAATCATCCATTACTGCATTACCAACCATATCTATTGTTTTTATGCATGTATTGTTCATTCATAACCTTTAATATTTTTCAACATTCATAGAAACATTCATGAAAATGAGAAACAGATAACATAAGATATGGTATCGCAGAAAAATCCTATTAAGAAGTAAAAACTGCGGTGGGGATGGCACCCACAAAACTTCACTATCTGCAGAATGGAAGGGAGCCAATTAAGGCTTACAATTTGATCACCTCTGATGATCTACCTTGTTACGAGTATTAAGGTGGAGACCTATTAAGATCTACTCTGTTAAGAGCTTTAGCAACATTGATTTAAGTGTGCACTCAATTATGAGGTTTACAATAGGACGGTTAAGCCCACCTTTCTTGAAAGGATTTCATTAGTATACTACACTTGTTAGAATGTGTACAAATGTTGACCTGACTATATGCAATCTACAATTGTTGATTATAGATCTATTAAAGCTCTCAGAATAACAATATCACCTTAAGTGATTGATGAATGCCTTTTCTCTGCTCGTCGGTAGCCTCTATTCTATTCTTGAAACTAATTTGATTCTATTTTTTTCCTTCTATGTGAATTCTCTTATCTGGTCTCTAGATTCTCTCTGTGGCTACAATCTTCATTGAAGAACTCTCATTCTCAATATATTGAGCACCTATTTATACAAGTATTTGACCTATCTTGGAATAACGCATTACAATGTTAACTCTTAGATCGAAGGTTTACAACTTGACCTTGATCTTTAGCTTGCATGTTTTAAATCAATAAAATTAATTAATAATAATAAATGCATTGCTTCCTCCGCACATAATGGATTTAAAAGTAAATCAAGAAGCTATAAATACAACTTTAGTTATTTATCTCACGTGGAAAGTCAGATCCAATTTTTGTAGGATGTAACTGACTGTCGGTTCTCGGTCTTTGGGTTGAACTTGAAGTCTTTCGGCATTCCTTTGTTGAACTATTCATTGGGTTCCCTTTGTATGTTGGGTTCCTCTCTTTTCTATTCCATCGGGTTGCACTATTGTCACTCATCGGGTTTCCTTTATTTTTTTGTCATTGGATAACATTGAATAGTGTTTGTCGAGAAACCTTGGCATTGGGTAGTGTTGTGCCCTATCTGTCGGTGTAGAGTAAATCGATGGTGCAGATCATGTTTTTCCTTAAGTATACTAATGGAAAAATATAATGCCTTCAGCATCCCCATCAAGTATTTCAACCTCAAGTAATAAACTTGTAAAGAACAGGCTCGGTAGTGAAACTCTTCAGCTACTCGATCAGCTCAGTCTCAACAGGCTCATCTTTCTTCCTTATATCCTTGGTGAAGTGGTAAATGGAACATACTTTCTAAGATTTTAAAAGTATATGAGACAATTTTCCCTCAATATCGATAGAGGCCTCATAAATTGATACCTTATCTACCATAATCTTGTTTAGAATTGATTCACTCATTTGCAGATCCATCTTCCTCGAATGAACTTTCATGATATATTTAGTAGTGACTTGATTTGGATTTCAGACTTGTTCCACTAGTCCTTCTACTTTAATAATGAGAATTTATTTTTCATCAATAGTGGCATCTGGAACAATCTCTTGTAATACATCCTTGACACTTTCCAATACATCATTCTTCTTTCTCTTTTGAAATAATTTATTTTTCATTGCCTTAAGTTTCACCAATTTTGCATACTCACTCATTTCATCAAAGCTCATAGTAAACAAGTCTACATTGGGTAATATGATCAGTTGGCTCATATCTACATGTTTCCTCTTCTTTGATTTCTTCTTCTTTGCTAGCATTCTTCTAGTTGGTGAATTCTTTGGGGAATTTGATTCCCTTAGTGCATCAAATGTTGTCTCAGTTGGAATGGTTTCATCTCTCTAATCCTCTTATTTGTTGTCTTCCTTCTTCTCCTCATATTTCTCCTCTTCTTTGTTCTCTTCCTTGTTTTCCTCCTGTTTCTCCTCTACTTTTTTCTCTTGCATTGTGTTCTCTTTCTTCTCATCTTGTTTTTTATTAGCTTCCTTATGTTCACTTTGTTCCATTGGTGTTCCTTTATCAGGCTCTTTCTTTTGTGTAATAGAATTAGTTGGGGGAGCGGATTCGGCGTTCTATGCTACTGGGTTCTCAATTGTCGTATCCTTCTCTATTTTCTTTTCTTTCTTAGTTTCCTTTTCTTTCTTTGCTTCCTTTTCCTTTTATTTTTCTATTTCCTTTTCCTTCTCTTTCTTTGTTTCCTTCAGTCGATTTTTTGTTTCTTGTTTTGTTTCATTTTGAGGTTTGGTGGCTGCCTCCTTTGTATCCATAGTTGTAACACTATCACCTTGATTTGTGTGATAATATTATACTTTTTCTAATACAGGCTACAGGAATGGATCAATAGTAGCCTTATCATTTATATTCATTGGTTTTGTATCGGTGTCCTTGGTGGTCATAACATCATCATCCTTTGATATATCATCTCATGGGTCCTTGTTAGTAACATCTTCAATGATAACTTCATCGATGTCAATTTTCAAATCAATAGGATCATTCTTACCTTGATCATATTTTGCAACTTCATCAATGTTATCCTTTTCTTGTTCTTCTTGTGATTCAATTACTTTGATGTTGAAAATTTATCTCCATTTAGCATCAGTTTCTAACTGCACTGACTCCAATTCTCCTATCATAATCCTTAAGGATCTTCCTTTAACAAAAAATCATTTGGAATATTTCTACAATGTTTCTTCAATTTCCTTTATAGATAGGTCTGGTACAGTTAGGACAAGAGACCTTTCTCTCATTTTTTTCTCACCAATCATTTCATATTTCTTTCTTGCATCTATATTGATATATAAGTCAATAGGTATCAATTTTCTAACTTCAAGTGTTGTGTATCTAAATTTGTGTAAGGTGAAAACAATTCCATCTTCAATTTTTACCTTTTTCTTTTCACTCGGTGAATTTTACTTTTCATACTTCATTCCTTCAAATGTTTCATACTTCGTCATTGTGTCTAGCATTTCATCTAGACTCTGTCAGACTAGGGAATTATTTTTCACAACTTTGAATTTGTTTAAATCATCTAAATCTGTCTCACTATCTATTGTTAGCTTCATCCTTCTCCTCAGTCTAGTGTTTTCTTTCTTGCTTCTTATATATGCCATGCCTTTTGGCTCAAGAATTCTTCTTTACTTTAGGTATAGATGTAGACCTTGTTGATGGTCTAGTAGATTTGGGGCTTTGTGAAGGATTCAACACTTTTGGTTTATTTCCTTCCACTTTAGAGGGTCCTACCTCATCTTCTTCATTATCAATTCCCAAATTCTTAGACAGACTAGCAACCATCTTGATAGATTTTGTTTGAATTTTAGGTACCAATATACCTTGCTTAATCTTAGGCTTAACTTCTTCATATGTTCCATATCTCTTGGCTCTTTTTTCAGTGGGCTTAGCTAAGAGAGTTTCAATTTTTTGAGATGCAATGTCTATGTCCACCTCATATCCCATAGGTTGTAGCCAAGTGCTCCTAGGATCAACTTCCTTGTCAATGCATGAGTCGGTGTCTACCTCAAAAAAAATAGAATCATGATATTTCTCAACTAATTGAGGTAGAACCCTAAATTGTTTATGTATTCTAGTTTGGAACTTAGAGAAGTAGTCATTCATTACAATGTCAAGATTATCTCCTAGATTCTGAATATACTCACTGCTCTTATAAATGATTGGCTTATCAATATTCCATGTCACATTTCCAACAGATGGAAAGAAGTTCTCAAAATAAAAATATATGCATACCAGTAAGGAGTCAAACTTTAGTGTGTTTATCTTAGCTTTTCTTATGGTAATCATGTTGCCTTCAAGTTGCTTCAACATATCTCACATAAGTCAATTTTCATATCTTTCTTTCGATCTTGTAAGCCAAATCAACAGCTCCACAAGGTATGTTGTCCACTTGGGATGATTGCAATACTCGGTAGAACAAGATATTAAATCCAAATTTCAACTCAAAGTCTTCAACAATATAAATCTTTAGAATCTTCCATCTCATTTAGCTTTTTTCAATTCACTTAACTTAGTCTTCTCAATTTTTTTGATAGCTTTAGTCTTGTCAGCTATTGGGTATCCTCTCACAATATGAAACATATCCTTTATAATCTTCACAGGTTGATCTAGAAATATAAATTGGTCATGTACTTAGATAAGGACCATCCTTATCCATTTGGTGTTTGAATACCCTCAGTATATGTAGGGCATGTGTCAAACCCTTTGATTCCAAATGATCATGATTTTTCTTCATCTTTCTGTTTGTACATAACTGTTGGAAGGATGAATCAATTTATGCTTCACAAATCTCCTCAAATTTGCAGTGGATGAAGGTGTGAATGTCCTCAATTAATAAAACACTATCAGGAATGGACAAAAGTGCACCCATCATGTCTAGTTCATCTTCCTTAGAGGGCGATAGCTTATACTTAGGATTCACAGGCTCAACTTTCTCCACAACAAATGGGTTTTGAGATTTTTGGGTCATATCTTCTTAACTAACACAGATTCTCAAACTAGTGTTTGCTTCTACGACTTGGTTGCACCAACAAAGCTAGGGAAACACCACAAATATATTGTATTAACTCAAATGTGCTCAGTTAGTTCAAAATTACCTCAAAAATCATTCATAAGATCTTAGAAGACTCGTCTCTACAATTTACTTCAAATTTTTGAGAAAATGTTAGGTTCATAATGATAGATACAAATGTCTATTTATACCTTTTTCACTGATTACGATTTCCAATGGCTTGAATACTAGTAATAAATGCTAGTAGCAACTTTCTTTTACCGATTACCAAACTTTACTTCCCTTTTCCAAAATGAAACAATATATCATTTCCTTCTACCGATTGAACAAGAAATACTAACTTTACAAGACATATCCAAATGCATCTAAGTATCCTCATCTGGATCTTTACACATAGATTTAGGAACTGATTTAAGATTTGAAATTTAAGTTGCAATTCCTACTCATACCTTATAACTAATTAGGTAGAGTCAGTTGCACCTGATCCAGATGATGTGGTGCCTTCAGCTATCCCGAATGATGTTCCATCATCCATAGTCTTTCTTATCCATGTCTTATTCATCTGTTCTCTCATCTCTTCAACATTCACTTTCAATTTCTCAGATGTCTCTTCCTCAGTAGGAGTTTTGCCTTGGTACCTGCAGTCTTTGGCAAGGTGACCTAGCTTGTGACAATGGAAGCATGCCATGAAATGGTTTCTCCAAGATCTTATATTGTTCCTGCCATGTAGAAACATGCATTTTGCATCAATATGTCCATATCTTCCACAAACTAAACATGATATCCTTGTATTATAGTCCCATGGTATACATGTACTATTTTGATTACTTGCTATATTCTATTAGTTCGGTATCCATTTATCATTTCTCCTTTGTGATCGGCACTCTTCATATTTGTGACCATACTTGTTACAAGTATTTTAGTATGATCCATCAAAAATTTTATTTCTTGTGTTGTTTACAGTTCTTAATCTGCATTCAAGTTCTTGGTACCCATACTTATTGCAGTTATAGCAATATCCATCAAAGTTAGGTGAACTTGATGACTTATCCCTTTTAGCTACACACATATTTGTAGTATGTCTAGGTTTCCCACAATGGTAGAAACTAGGCCTTTCTAACTTTGGTGGGACAGAAGTGTCTTGATTGTCAGCTTGATTAGAAGACTCTCCTTTCTTAGTAGTGTTCTCACTATTGAATCCAAGTCTAGTTTTATCTTTCAGTTGTTTCTGACCTTTAATCTATTTTTCAAATATTCCTAGTGATTCCTTATTTCTCTTTAGTACTTTACTGGCTTCTTTTTCAGATTTCATTTCACGGGTCAATCTTTCAACTTCACACTTCAGTGCTTGATTCTCAAATTCTTTCCTGATCAACTCTATATTAGCACTCACTAGTTGATCGGTCATATTATAGTGTACTTGTGTTATCCTCATGATCTCATTGTCTTTCTCAAATATTCTTGTCTCACACTATCTTTTGTATTCTTTAGCTAATCTCAATGCATCTTCAAATGCACCCTTAGAGTCAAGTGTCTCACTCATTCTTATTCCTTGTAATTCTTGATCTATCTTTTCTAAGTTCAGTTGCTTGGTGAGTGTCTTTTTCTTTTCCATGAGTTCTACAATAGCTAAATTAGCTTAATCATTTAGACTACCTTTGGATGTTGTCTCAAGATTATCAACATGCTCTTGTGTGGATTTTAGTTCACTACATAATTACTTTCTCACTCTCAAGCACTTTTCTAACTTTCTTTTTAGATCCTCAATCACTTCTTGTGAATTTTCCAAGTCAAACTCAAGACTCTCAAACTTCTTAGATTTCTTGTAACTTTCCATAGTCATGATCTTTACTCTTAGGTAGTTGAACCCTTATCTCAAGAGTCCAAGCTCTGATACTAATTGTTGGATTATTCTATGGAAAGGTAAGTACTAAGAGGGGAAGGGTGAATTAGTACTTCAAAAAATTTAAATCTAATTCATTACCATTCACCGATCTGAATATCATGCATAAAGACATTATAAAACATGTAAAGTAAATAAAAATAACATAACATATAACTCCATGATTTTTGGTCACACAAAAATCCTTTTTTAGAGGAAAAAACTGTGGTGGGGATGACACCGACATTCCTTCACTACTGCAGTATAAAGGTTGCTTGGTTAGAGCTACAATGTTAGCTACTTCTGATAGCTTACCCTAATAGGAGTACAAAAAGACTTATGTAGTCTACCTTATTAAATTATTTTTACAATTTATCATCTAATATATGTACCTAGTTAGAGGATTTACAAAATAAGACATGTTAGGGCCTACCGACTGAATGGGATTTCCATACTTTTAATAAATATAAAACCTATTAAAAAAATATTTATGAGTAAGAATATAAGATAATGTTGATTAGACTCTTATTCTCTTCAAGTGCATTACCTCATTTGGCACTTGGTAAATTGTTTGTTCTGCACCCTAAAACTTCTGCATTCTAACTCTTTTAGCTTTGTCGCTGTAACTGATTTTGTCTCTACAATTTTCACCATCATCTGTCATCTTTATGTTCTATTCTTTTTATATGATCTTAAGGTGGTTAACATATTTTAGATCCTTCTCCTTTTGTGTTTGAGGTGAAGCAGTGCAAGGTTGGTTTCATTCCCAATGCATTTATTATAATTGTCTTTCATTGGTTGGGTTTCCTTGCGGGTTATGTACAATCATGTTCTTACAATCATAATGTTCTACGTAACTTCGTCCTTGAGTACTATAAAAGCTTCTTCTGCTCGGCATCCAAATTCAATGTATCCAATTTGAATTGTTATGTCAGCTCTGATATTACTCAGTAATATTCTTTGATCTTTCTCAATGACATAAAGTGATGCAGGAGCATCCTGGGTTGCCTTGATATCTTTCTCATCTTAGTTCATTCTGCCAATATGTGCTGAGTTGAATTTCTTGCTGAGTTGCAGTATGTGTCGAGTTGTCCAGTGTTGGCTGAGTTCCTATTTGTGTTGAGATGTCCAATGTTGGCCAAGTGTTCCTTCCTATACCGAGTGAACCTAATGCTTGGTACTTCTTGACGGACCTTGTCTGTGTTTGGTTTTTTTAAAGCCAACTTCTTTAATTAATTTTTGGTGGTGCATTTAAGATTTAGATCTTGTCTTGGGATGTGTCTGGACCATTGGTGGTTGGCCTTCCATCTTTTTAAGCCAATTTTGGCAAGTATAAATAGGAATATCTAGGAGTAGATAGGGAGCCAGTAGAAAAGTAACAATTGATGATATGAGAAGGTAGAAGATAGGTCTAGTCTAGATTTTGTAAATCTTGTTGGCCATAACCCGAAAGGCCTCACATCTAGGCATGTATGTTGTATTGGATGAATCAATAAAATAATTCTTGTTTTTACTTCTCTCCTTGGTGTTGTTCTTCGTGTTGTTTTCTTTCGGTGTAGGTACTCACGGGGTGGCTGGATAGTTGGGTGTGCCATTAGCTCTACCTATTCCTATTATACCCTATGCTAGGTGGTATCAAAGTGAATTTTTTCCTTGGTGGATTAGATCATGTAGAACCCTAATTTGGATTTGGTTGTAGGGTAGAAAATCTACGTATTTGACCTATAACTTACAGAGGATTACGATCTTGCGGGAACCATCAAGATGGTTTGAGGCAGAGGAAATGTCGATAATACCATAATCAAAATGCTGAGACAAATTAAAACTAGATTAGATGTTGTGGAGACATCCTAGAGAAGAGGAGCACATCTTGATGATGTGAGTGATGATGAATTAGTAGAAACAAATCCAGAGCCTGAGGAAGATCAAGATGAGGAAAGATTGTTGAGAGTATTTTCTAGGGCACATTCAAAGCCTGTTGTTGAATTTGTTCCCTATGATGGAAAGTTGGATACCAATGTTGTGTTGGATTGGATCTCTGATATGGAGAATTTCTTTAAGTTTAAAATCACTCTTGATAATAGGAAGGTGAAAATTGCAGTCACTAGGTTGAAAGGTCATGCCTCACTGTGGTGGGAGCGTTTGCAAACTGATAGACAAAGAAGAGGAAAGGAAAAGATCAGAACCTGGTTGAAAATGGTGAACAAGGCGAAGAAGAAGTTTCTCCCTGCTAAATACCAAGTTATCTTGTTGAGGAAGATGCAGAATCTTAGACAAAAGGACATGACTATGAAGGAATATAGTGTGGAATTCTATAGATTGGACATTAGATTTGGACATGTCGATGATGAAGTTGAGAAAGTTGCCAAGTACCTGAATGGATTAAGATCTAGAATTCAAGATGAAATAATTTTTGTGAAATTGGATAGTGTTGAAGAAGCATATCAATATGCCTTGAAATATGAGGAGATCTTGACAAAGAAGCATGAACAAAGACAAATAGGTTGTGGTGGTAGATTCTAGAGAGCATGAGGTAGATCCTATGGTGAAGGTGGCAGATCTGATAACTTTGTGCAAGATAAGGGAAAATCTGAGTGGAATATATTAATAAAAGAAAGACAGAGTGGAAAGTTGGTAGTTTTTACTAAGGAGGTACTAGTTCCTATTGAGGAAGAGGTAGAGGTGGGTTTAGTGGTAATTTTTTCAGATCTAGCAAGGAAGGGAATAGATATTTTGAGTGTAGACACTCTGATGGAAATGGATGAATCTATAGAAATTTTGTGGTACAAGAGGATCTTGAGGGTTCCCCAAGTGGACCTAAGACTGGATAAAACCTTATGGTAAGAAGAGATTTGTGTAATAACTGAGCGGATGAAGAACTTGTTCTGAGGAGAAGTCTTTTCAAGACCAGATGTAAGATGGCAGAAAAATGTTGTAAAGTGATTGTTGACAGTGGAAGTTTAGCAAATTTGGCATCAGAGGAGATGGTTACAAAGTTGCAGCTACAGAGGTTGAGACACCCTAAACCCTATCATGTTTCATGGATCAAGAATGAGCTTAATTTGTTGGTAAGTGAGAAATGTGTTGTGAAATTAAAGATTGGAAGTTACTTTGATGAAGTTATGTGTGACATTATGCCTATGGATTGTTGTCATATTCAATTGGGTACACCTTGGTAGTATGATAGACATGATGTGCATGATGGTAGATTGAATCAATATTCTCTTTGGGTGAATGGTGAGAAGAAAACATTGTTACCTTTGATTGAGGTTCCTAATGATATAAATTGTACTATTATGAAAATTTGCATGGTTAATGGAAAGAAATTTGAGAAAGAAATGAAGAAGAATCAAGCTTGTTTTTCTATAATTCCTAAATTTTGAGTGACAGGGTATAGTAACTGTCGAGTGATAGAAAATAGTAAATGTCAAGCGACAGAAGATAGTGAAGACCAAGTGCCTATAGAAATTCAGATATTGTTGAATGAATACAAGGAGATTATTGCAGAGGATATTCCTAATGGTTTACAGCCAGTGAGAAGTATAATTTATTGTATGGATTTGATTCCTGGAGCTAGTTTTTTGAATAAAGCACCATATAGATTAGCACCTACCAAAAATGAAGAACTTAATAGACAAGTGCATGAGTTGTTGTAGAAAGGTTTGATCAGAGAAAGCTTGAGTCCATATTTTTTACCTGATGTATTGGCACCTAAGAAGAATGGAGAAAGGAGAATGTGTACTAATCCAGAGCTAACAACAAGATAATAGTGAAGTATAGGTTTCCTATGCTGAGGATGGATGACATAATTTATTGTTTGAGTGGAGAAAAGTATTTTACCATGATTGATTTGAATATTTGCTATCATCATATTAGAATCAAAAAAGGTGATGAGTGGAAGACTGGTTTCAAAACAAAAGAAGGTTTATATGAGCGGTTAGTTATGCCTTTTGGTTTCACTAATGCACATAGTACTTTCATGAGGTTGATGAATGAAGTTCTCAAGAGATTGTTGGGTAAGTTTGTGATTGTTTATTTGGATGATATTCAGATATTCAGTAAGACTAAGGAAGAACACCTTGAGAATATTAGATGAGTGTTGCAAAGACTGAAGGAGGAGAAGCTACTGATTAATCTGAAGAAGTGTTCCTTTATGCAAGAAGAGATTATGTATTTAGGATTTATGAATTTAGTTGATGGTTTAAAAATGGACCCTGAGAAGGTTAAAGCAATTATGGAATGGCCTACACCTGATAATGTGTGTAAGGTAAGATCATTTTATAGTTTGGTTAGTTTCTACAGAAATCTCATTAATAATTTCAATTCTATTTGTAATGCTATGACTAAGACTATGAGAGGAGATAAAAAAGGATTTTAAATGGACACATGGAGCTGACAAGAGTTTTGAAACTTTGAAACAAAAGGTTGTTGAGTTACCTATGTTAGGTTTACCTAATCTTAATAAGGTATTTCAAATTGAGTGTGATGCAAGTGGTAGTGAAATAGGAGCTGTGTTGAGTCAAGAAGGTGAACTTGTTGCTTTCTTTAGTGAGAAGTTGAATGATGCTAAAAGGAAGTATTTTTTGTATGATCAATATTTTTATGCTATTATTCAAGCTTTGAAAAAGTGGATACATTATTTGATTCCTAAGGATTTTCTTTGTATACTGATCATAAAGCTTTATAGTATTTGGGAAGTCAACATAAGTTGAATCAGAGAAATATGAAGTGGGTTGAATATTTACAGAGTTTCACATTTGTGATCAAGAATAAGAGTGGATTTACTAACTAAGTTTTAGATGCTTTGAGCAGAAGACATTATTTGTTGAGTGAAATAAAGGTTGTTGTTCTTGGTTTTAATGAGATGAAGTTATATGATACTGACCCTAATGTTTTGGAGGTGTGGAGAGAATGCAAAGCACCAAATTTGTCAGAACAACCGAGTAAGTTTGAGGAGTATTTAATTCAAGAAGGTATGTTGTTCAAAGGAATTTTGTTACGTATACCAAGAAATTCCATGAGAATTAATTTGATTAAGGAAAAACATTGTGGTGGATTGGCTGAACATTTTTGAATTGATAAGACATTGATCTTTCTTAAGGAAAATTATTTTTTTCCACATATGTATAAGGATGTTCAGAAGTTTGTAAAGAGTTGTGGAATTTGTCAAGTTGAAAAAGGAGTTAGTCAGAATACTGGATTATATACACCTATTTATTTTCCTGAGAAACCTTGGAGTGACATCAATATAGATTTTGTTTTTGGATTACCTAAGAAAACAAGAGGGTATAATTCCATATTTGTTGTTGTGGATATATTTTCTAAGATGGAAAATTTTATACCATGTAAGAAGACATTAGATTCTGTGCATGTTGTTGAGATTTTATTCAAAGAGGTTATTAGATTGCATGGATACCGAGGAGTATTATCTATGACTGAGATAGCGATTTTGTTGGCTATTTTTGGAGGACTTTGTGGAAGAAGATGGATACTGAGTTGAGCTTTAGTTCTACATTCCATCCATAGAAAGATGAACAGACAGAGGTTGTGAATAGAATCTTAGGTTGTGAATCATGCCCTCACAAAGATAGAATCATGCCCTCTTCAAGTTCTTGGTAGGTGAAGAACAAAGTCCATACTAATATCCTCCCATGGCTTTTCTGGTATAGGTAATGGCCGATACAACCTTGTACGCTACTTCACTCATTTTTCCATTTGACATACCCTGTATTGTTGTACAAATTTCTTAACCTCTTATTGCAACTATGGCCAATAATAGTTCTCACTAACCAGAGAAATGGTTTTATCTCACCCAAAATGTCCAACTAGTCCTCCACTATGCTTTTCTTTGATTAGATTATCCCTCATGGAACCCTTTGGAATGCACAACCAACTACCTCTAAACAACATACATCCTGGATTATGAAATCCAACCATTTGGTTCTATCCAAAGTAACAGTTTCTCTACAAGCTTTCCAAGCTTTGCCAAAATATGGATCTTAAGGATACAAACTCTTGAGTTCCTTGAACCCAACAACCTCAATCTATATCTCTATCAACAAAATCAGTCTTCTGTAAAGGGCATCTTCAACCCTATTAGACTTCCCACTCCTGTGTTTCAAAATAAAAGTGTAACTCTACAAAAACTCAACGCATTTCAAATGCCTCTGATTCAACTTTCCTTGACTATTCAAATATTGCAAAGCTTGATGATCATTAAATAAAACACTCTTTTGGCAAAATATAATGTCTCCACTTCCTTAATGCCTAAACTATAGCATAAAAAACATATTTTCTCTTGGAATAATTCATCTTCTCACTAAAATAAGCAATGGGTTTACCTTCCTAACTCAAAACTGCTCCAATAGCATTACCACTGGCATCATTGTCTACTTGAAACATCTTGTTAAATTATGGAAGTGTAAAAATAGGTTGTTCTATAACTTTTCGTTTCAACAATTCAAAACTAAAACAATGGTGGAATGAGGACCAATTCAAAGGATCCAAAATGTTTTTCTTTATGGCCAAACTTAAATATTTAAAAAGGAAAATACTAAAGTGGAATAAGGAAGACATTAAGAACAATTTTGAAGAAAAACATGCAATTGAGGCATAAATAAACAAAGTAAATGAGGAAGTTATAAAACTTGGAACGAATGAAGAGAGATATCTAAAAGAAAAGGAATTACTTTTCAAACAAGAAAAAGTCCCAAGTAAAGAGGAAATCTATTGGCAACAAAAATCTAGGGAGACCTAGCATTCGAAAGGAGACAGAAATACAAAAAAAAATTCATAATAGTACTAGGCTCAGAAGAAGTATTAATAGGATCACTAAAATAAGAAACTCTAGTGGTACATCTACTGAGGTACCAATAGAAATAACTAATGAATTTTTTCAATATTACACGAATATCCTCAACAACTTGGAAACCTCCAACCTTAAATCCCAACAAGAATTACTTCCTGCTATACCAAAATTAATCCGTGAACAAGACAACAAATGGTTAAATCGCAAATTCACCTTGGAAGAAATCAAAGACGTTCTTTTTCAAATGAAACTAGATAAGGCTCCTGAGCCTGATGGGTTCCATGCCCTCTTCTTCGAAAAATGTTGGGGCATTCTATGAAATGAATTATGGGAAGCCATAGAGGCCACCAAAAACTATGGTTCAATCCTAAACAAAATAAATAACACCTTTCTGACGTTTATTCCAAAGAAAAATAATACAGAAGATCCAGGAGATTACAAACCAATTTTACTTTGTAACAACATCTATAAGATATTGTAATACCCACCTCTTAGTTTTCTTTTTGGTTTGTGGATGCCAAACTCTTTTAGGCCTTTTTGTGTATGTGTGGTTTATTTTAGATGGTTTGAGGATATTTATGTATTGCATTTCTTTATGTTATGGACCCATTGTTTGGTATATTATATCATCTTTTACATGTGATTTATGGTTACTTTATGATGCTTATGTATATGTTAGGATTTCATTTCGATTATGGTTTTCTAACAATACTGACCCTAGATTTATATGCACATGGATCATTGTATGTTGTACTTTACCATTTGATGTGTTTGGTATGGTATGGGATAGAGTCGTAGTTATTTGCTTCATTGATATCCACACGATAAACTAGTCTCAACCATTGTTTTCTATATTATATATGCATGTATGTTCATCTTTGTGATGACAGGTTTGTAGGTACCGGGCTACGTCTTTCCTGAATTGGCAGGAGTGAGTGTGTCCTATCACAATAATCTCAATGGTAAGAGAGGGGAGATAGTATTCAGGTTCAAACCCTACCCTAAACCTAATTGTCCTAAGTATTGGACAAGTATAAGTTTGTCTACCCTACCCGAATTCGTCTAGTTGACGTGAATTCATGGATCATATCCTTATGTGTATTTGAGTTGATTTTGTTGATTTCAGTTGAGTGCTTTGATATTTGTGTGATTTATCATGTGATTTATTTAATTAAATATTATTGGAATTACTTATTAAATATAGGGTATTTAATTAATTAAAAATTAAATTAAATACCTATGTTTAATTGAAAAGTTTATTAAAGTGCAATTATTGAATATTGGTATTTAATTGAAAATTAGAGTAAATATGCTTTTATGCATTATTAAATAATTAAATATTTGAGTGCATGGATAAGATTGTGCTTTAAATATTTAATCTATTTAACATATTATTTAATTAATTACATGTGTAAGTTCATTATTGGAATTGGAGTTTGAATTCAAAATGCAACTTGGTTTAAAAAGTCAAAGTTGAGTTGTGCAAGTAAATAGATATTTTTAATTAATAAATATTTTTTACTTTCAATTTTGAGTTGAGTCCTTTTAGGGGTTAACTATTGTGTCGTCATTAGGGTTTGCATGATTAGGGGAAGTAGATTCTCCTTAGTGGAATTATTCTCTCATTTTGGGGGATAACAGGTTTTGGGAGCATTTTTTGGAGAGCTTTGTCTGTTCTTGGCATTTGGAGAATTTTGGAATTTTTTTGGTTGCATGTTGAATTAAAGCTTGGTGTTAATTCGTGATTGTGTGTGCTTGGAGGATTCAAGGCTCGATCTTCTTGAAGGGCCTAATTTTTCTTTGTTTGTTGCATTGGATCTAAGGTAGGGGTTTGACACATTTTGTGGTTTTCAATTGTAGAATTAAGAATTTGTCTTCTTTGTGCTTGTGGGATTATATTTCCTTAATTAGGAGTTGTTTGTGTTTCTTGTTAAAAAGGGTGTTCTTGAAACCCTAGATTACTTATTGTTTAGAAAATTATTATTTAGCATAGTAATGTTATGCTGTCCAATTTTCGTAGAAAAACTTCTAATAAAACTCCTAGAAAATGAAAAATTAACTATCCTATAGTTAGAACTATAGTAGGAAAAAAATTCTTGGAAAATTAATCTCTTAAAAGAAAAATCAATTTGCCTTTAAAAAAAATTAATTGTTCCCAAAAATATACCTTGGTGGAAAAGTACAGTGGTGAAAAAATTCACGAGTCATTTGGAAAAATGAGAAAAAGACAAAAAAATGAATAAAACAAAAAAAAAAGTTCTCCTAAACATTTCCGTTTTCGAAAATTATTAAAAAAAAAGAAAAAAAATGTTTTGAAAGAGTTTTGAATTAAATAGTTTTAAAAAAATAAAATAAAATTTAACTTGAATGGTGGCGGGGGCCACCAAACCCCCCACCACCGTGGACCGCATCGGGCTCCACTGTCAATGACCGTGGGTCACGGGGGTACCGCGGTTACCACTGCCTTGGGCAGTGGGCCGTCAATACCAGCCACAGTACCCACTGTCAGCGTGGGCTGCGACATCCCTTTTTAAAGGGTTGCGTTCGGTGGGGTGGGGCCGAGCAATGCATGTTTTTATATATTTTACGTTTTTAAAATGTTTTTTTTTTTAATTTATATTTTATTTAAAGTTGCTTTTAGATTATTTAAATTTTATTTAATTTAAAATTAGTTAAATTGAAATTTGTTTTAATTTCTTTTTTTTAGGAATTGTTTTTTTTTAAAGAAATTAAATAGAGGTTATTCTAAGTAATAAGTTTTATTAAATTACTTTTTAATTAATATATTTTTATGTTAATTTAAGTTTGGATAAATACTATTATATATATATATATATATATATATATATATATATAATGTTTTATGTAATATTATTATTTTATATATATTTATTATGCTATTGTTTTTAGGTTAACTGTTCCTTTGTAAAGGTGGATGTTTTTTTTATGTATGTGGGGTTCATCCACAGGATTATAGAAAGAATTTAATATTTTGAATATTTTATATATGTCATTGGATGTGAAGTTGTGCTATTATACTTTTATAATTATAGCTAGAGATTGGTAATTATTTTGTAGGTTCATTTATATGTAGACTTTATAAATATATCTATAGGAGATGTTAACGTTCACCTACATTGAATATTTAATTATTCTTAGCTAGTAATTTTAATGGATGGACGAATTTGCATGATTAGGATGTTATAAATTGTTTATCCCAAGTTAACATTGTGATTGATTAGTGTATTCTGAATATGTATTTATTACACCATGTGCTATTTGAGTGTTTGATGAAATGTATTCTATATGCTTTTATGTTATGAGATGTTATCATGTTTTCAGGTACCTATTGGGATAGATGACCTTTAGGACGTAAAGCCAGGGGTTTTGGGGGTTTCTGATTCTTTTTTGTTATGCACATGTCAGTGCATGTTCATGTTGTTATAGATTTGGTCTCGATCTTTTTACCCAACCTGATTTGTGTAACTTGTCCTATGTGATCTTGTGAGAGCGACTTGAAATGATTTTAGTTAATTGAGGACCAACAGATCTTGTATGGGCAAGGACTAGTTTCAAGAGTTATGTTCTTCTTTTGATATTGTTTATGATTCTCTAAGGGTGTATCCCTACATGAGCGGGAATCAGTAATGAGGTTTATGATATACCTTTATGATGTTCTTTATGAACCTAGGGTAGGTTACCTAGTTGTATAGTAGGAGGTGGCTTGCAATAAATGTCGGAGGTCACAAGTGGTGGCTAGGATCATTTATTGTAAGTAATCATAATAAGTGATACCATAATAATTTATTAGGTTGCATTGGTATAATTTAATAAGATATTAATCTGGTTAGTGAATTTTCCAGTTTGAGAGGTCATTGGCGTCGTGTATGGTCACTTGAGTGTCAGGATTCATGGAGGGATTTCTAGCACAAAACTCAAGGGTTAGACATACATGATGACACCTTGCTATATATAGGTTAGGTTATCCTACATGTGTGAGTTACCTCTGGTATTTTGTAGATTTCCTTATTTATGATTTAGAAATCTTCTAGGATCTTCCTTTGCATTTTTTTATGTTGGTCTTGTATACCTTTGATTTATGCCTTCTTGTTGTATACCCGTGTGAGTGGGCCTGTTATTATCTCCTTGGCACAGTGGGAGTGGACCTTTGGTTCCACATGGTCGGGTGGTAGTTATTATTATTACCATTGAGATCTGGCGGTTCTTCTTCATGATCAGACAATATTTGTTGCAGTTCTTCTTCTTCTATCTTCTTTATCTTATGGAGACTTGTTCAGTTTCATGAGTTGTATACTTGTGTCATATGTGGATATTTGTTGACATCCTTTGGAGGATGTGTTATTTTGTATTGTTATGTACTATTGCATACCCTACGACTTGTGCAGTGGATGTTGATTCTCATATAAATATCATGGGTATCAATTGTATATGTGGTCTTATTATATGAGATGTATATTATAGAATTTAGTTGATGCAACCTTATGTCAGTTCTTTATAATTGTTTTCGTAGATTAGTTTGCTTAAGTAATTCTATGTCAAGGAACCCTCAAGGATTGTTATCTATGTATGAGTTGTACTTACATGTATGTCATGTACTTCTTTGTGTTTCTTTCACATTGTTATCATTATTGTTTGTAAATATTAAAAAAAAAATTATCCTATTAACTTAGTGTCTTGTTTAGGTTAGTTCTCATGGGTTCCCTTGCGGGGCATGAAATATATACTCTAAAGCTTTGGCAAATAGACTGAAATTATTATTTCCCAAAATCATAGCTGAAGATCAAACGGGGTTTGTTCCCAACATTTCTATTTATGAGGAAATAATCATTGCACAAGAGATGATTCACACAGCTCAAGTAAAAAAAGAATCTAGTATGCTTTTAAAACTAGATATCCAAAAATATTATGATAAGGTGGATTAGAGATCCCTATGTAAATGCCTAGAAGCATTCAGATTCTCCAGCTAGATCACAACAATCTTTAATTATATCTCCACACCTACAATATCCATCCTCATCAATGGCTCCCTAACAGGTTTTTTAATATTTCTAGAGGTATTTGTCAAGGAGACTCCATATCCCCCTTCCTCTTTGTCATTATGTCTGATGCTCTTAGAAATAACCTTAAAGATCTTACTAGAAGGAAAAATTGCTGGTGTGAAATTAACAGACTCCATCCCTAACATTACTCATCAAGAGTTTGTAGATGACACTATTCTACCTGGAATGGCTACCATAAAAGAAGCAAAGGAATTTAAAGTAATTCTTACCAAATATATGAAGGCATCGAGTCAAATGGTCAATCCAGATAAATAAAAAATATACTTTCTAAATACTTTCCCAAACCTCCAAACCAAGATCTGCGGGACCTTGGTTATCAAAATAGGTAGCTTCCCATGTAAATATTTAGGCATCCTTTTAGATAAAGGTATAAGAAATAATAACCTGTGGGATCCCATATACTCCAAATTACACCAACAAATAGATACTTGGAAAGGTAGATGGCTCTCAAATGCTGGTAGGGAAACAATGATTAGATCTCTCCTCTCTGCTATTCCAAATTATCAAACATCTATCCTCTCAGTCACGAATGGGATTAAAAATAAGATAGACTCAAAATTACAAAGTTTCTTTTGGAAATGTACATTTGAAAGAAAAATGACTTTAATAAAATGGGATAATATATGTAAACCTAAAGAGAATGGAGGAATAGGGATAAAAAATCTCCAATGGAAAAATAAAGCCTTAGGAGCTAAATTAGTATGGAATTTGTACAAACATCCTGATAAGAAATGGGCTCAAAATATTCTCCAAAAATACATCAAAGATGCAGAACCAATTAACATTTTTAGAACTAAAAATCATGTTAAAGGATCTGAAATATGGAATTTTATGATAGAATACGAACCATTAATAGAAAATAAGCTGACATGGGATATTGGCAATGGTGATAATATCCTATTCTAGGAAGACTCATGGGGGGCTATGAGGCTCTTGAAAAACTCTATCTTGACCCCAATATCAAAAGAACCCTAAACTAGGAATGGGGTGACAAACTCTCTCACTACATTAGTAAAGATCACCATAATACTACTGAGGATGGACAACCTTAGATTGAATAACCTGCATTTGCAAAAAATTCACCTACCTTTAGAACTCTGTTGGAATAATGTCTATTCACCAAAATCAGGTATTTTTTTATGGGTGGCCCTCCAAGAACATATTCTTATAGTGGAATGGTTAAAAAAACTTAGTTTTGAGAGCCCCTCAAGATTTCCACTATGCCAACATGCAGAAGAAACTATTGACCTCATCCTATTTAACTGTCCTTATTCCAAAACATGCTAGAGTAACATACAATTAAAGCTAAATAGGTCATGAGCCCATAATTAACATTTCATAGACTTTATTAAAAGTTGGCCCACATAGCCCAAATCCCACATGTATAAAGACATTTGGAAAATAGCACCATCCATAGTAGCTTGGGAATTATGGAAGGAAAGAAATAGAAGAATTTTCAAAAATACTGAGATGTCCTCTGATGTCCTTCTTGAAAAAATTATGATTATTATTGTAGAAACCCTTAATAATAGACTTAGAAATACACATCACACAGAAGGAATCTTCTCCTTATGGGATAACTCCATGGGGAAAAAATGAAATGCACTAATTGTACCCCTTGGCTCTTCAACAAATAATATGGTAGAAATGATAGCTATCATGGAAGGCTTACAACTTTACAAAGAATTAGGTATCCTAAATTTATAAATTGAAGGAGACTCCCAAATTATCATCAACGTCCTTAGAACAAAAAAAAAAACTCTAATTGGAAAATCAACACCATCCTTGAAAAATCCTTGAAATATCTTAATACTTTCAAAGAGGTCAAAATCAAACCTACATATCAAGAAGGAAACAACAATTCTTATAATATAGAAAACCTATGAGAAGATGGAAAAATAGTTAGGAACGTTAATCTTGAATTCACTAGTGCTCAATAAGGGATACTAAATCCTAATAGATAAATATAAATATAGTTTAATGCATAATATCTTAAAATTAAAATGCCTATCAAACATACCTAAAACCAAAGTTGAATATGATATAACAAAATTTGAAAAGTAATATCTAGTAAATAAAGTCATGAACTTTAAATGTAGTTATAGGTTAACATGTCCTAATAGACTAACATTTCCTATGAGGTTCTCATAAACTACCCTATATCCAATCCATATAAAATAGTAACCTCAAGCTAAATAATAGCAATACTATATCCTAAAATCCATTGACTGAATGTTTGGAAAGTTAGCATC
>MU227201.1:308007-344289 GCA_018584345.1 Thuja plicata | reverse complement strand
ATAAGGTTGTAAGTAAAGGGATGAGGCTAGGTTTTCTTACTGATTCTTTCCTAGCTGACCTTTTGAATCAGATATTAATAAAATATTATAGTGGCTTGCCACTTTTGCCTAAAAAAAAAAAAAAAAACATTTATCTTTTAAAGTTTAACAATTTTAATAAAATAGTCTATTTACTTTCAAAATGGTTAGTCCAAGTTTTTGTTCTCGAGTTTTTAGACAAAAATGGATGTTTTGTATGTTTATCTTGGTCTTAAGATCACTATGTAAATTTGAGTCTAAGTCTAGATCTCTCCTTAGGCTAGGAGGCCTTTATCGGGTTTTCCCAAATTGACTTCTCTTCTTGTAAGCCGGGGGATATTCATCAAATTTATGTTATATATCAGGTAGGTTAAGCTCCCAAATCTGATAAAGGTCATGTTTTGAATACCTCTAACATTGCTTTCATGTGAATTTGAAATATCTATCCCTGATACTTCATTTTGGTTCATTGGCGGGAAATCAGTTCTGAGCTTCTCCTTGGCGAAACATTGATTTTTGGCCTTCTCTTCAGTGGGTTTTCACCTACATAGTATGTCTTCCACAGATGACAAGTTAAAGAATATCCACGGTTGGTGGAAGTTGGAGATAGATGATTTGAAGTCAACATGACTATTGCACCCAAGGAGATTCTCTATAGGTGAAAGAAATGACCAAATGATGTAGGATCTGAAGTTAAAATTCCCTTGGCAGAAAACCGGTAATTATCTTCTCCTCAGTGGGAAATAGATTCTCAAAGGAATTTTTTGTTTGAACAATTTAAGTGACCAAAATAGGTAAATGGTGACCATGGGGAACATTTATGAGGCTTGAAGATATAACTGGAGTTATTGGTTTCAGTTGGGCAGTAAAGTATAGATCTAAGGCTTCTAGGCGGAAAAGTGGAAAATATCTTCTCCATTACTCCAATGGGGGAGTTTTAACCCGCAGGGTGTATTTTCCAAAAAAACATTGTGCACAAGGTTTCTAAAGGAAATTTAATCTCCCATGAAACCTAAAGTATAAAGGAAAGATAATAAAGTTGTCACATGTCATTATAGAAATGCAAAAGGCTAAAATTGTTGTTGGAATATTTTTGAGTAAGGAGTACTCCAAAGGCACTTCTCTTCCAAAGGAGAAGTAGAAAATTAATTTTTCGCTACTCTCACAAAGTTACCATTATACTTATTCAGAGTGAAAAGTTATTTTCTAACGGTCTGTAGAAGCAAGGTAATAAATTATAATAAAGTCATTTAATTTGTAATGGAAATTTTCATATTAATTGATCTTCTTTCACTTGTGTGGCGCGACAAGAGAACAATTAACAATTAAAAGTCAGAACCTTATAAAATCATAGAACTGCAATAAGTAAGAGTTTCCATTTTCCTAATTAATTTTCCTAAGATAATCTATGATCTTAGCTACTTCATACTTTCATATTATTGAGATAAACCTTGTTGCTCGATTTAAGTCAATCTAAACATGGCCACCAATTTCATGGGGTTTGATGGGCTAAACGATATTACATCTGAGTGGCACAAAATCTCGGATACTTCTCTATTTCTTTGACATGCAGAGCTTCTAGAACAGATTGAACACAAAGATGATACATCCTATTATTGAGAAGTTGAAAGCGAGTGCGTTAGTTGAAGCTGTTGTCTTTCCCATTGCGGTTCAAGCCCAAGAGATTATTGTTAGAAATGGAAATGAAGTATGCAAAAAATGAACAAAACCAGGAAAGAATCTAAGCAAGTGAATGCATAAAAGAAATATTACCATAAACAAGGAGAAAGAAAGCTCCAAGATTCAACACATGAAGGCAAGATATTTGAAAGGGGAAAGCAAAGAAAACCCCTTGTGACATTATGAATGAGGCATGAAAAGCCTAAGAAGAGGAGAGAGAGAGAGAGAGAGAAACTTGCTCATACAATAATTGAGAAGAGGAAGAAACCTCATTCATGTATGGAGAGAAGAAGAGACATCTCTTTAATAGAGATGTGAGAAAGGAGTTGCATGGTAACTCCCATATCTATGTATGCCACATTTCATAAGTGTGTGAGGGCCAAGTGTGAGATTCCTCTTGAGGAGGAATAAACTAAATTACAAATTACAATAAATATTTGTCCTCACATATTCCACTAGAGGACGAAAAAGAATGTAGTGGAAAGAAGACAAAGAAGTATATTAGGATACCTTGGATTATATCCTAATATATTAAAACAAAGATTAATAGTCTAACCTTGGTTTATAAATACACCAAGGAAAGATTACAAATTCTAACACTTATTCATGAATGTATCGCCCGTTACAATCTAGATACCAAGAAAATTATATTGCCTAATGACTCAGTGTTTCTCTCCATTGATCGTGATTATTTCCGAAATTGCCTTTGGATCCCAGAACAAGCAGAGTACTCAGAGATGAACTACAGCAGAGCGGTCACTCAATATGGAGCGAAAAAGATGATATGTAGGAAGGAGATCCTGAAAACCAGGTTCCAGAAACCTAGGAGTGCTAAAGGAAAGTTTCCTAAGAGACTCTATGGAACGGACCTAAAGCCATAAATTTTGGACATCCTGGTATTACTTCACAGGTTTCGAGGTGAAAGTGATGCATTAAACATTTTTTAGCATCATCTCTTTTTAGTCCAACTAATTTTCTCTTAGCACCATTTTATTGATTGGGCTCTCATGGTAAGTGAGAATCTTTTAAGTGCCCTCAATAGAGCTAAACATGATAATGAGTTCTACATGTCTTCGTTCTTGTTGTATATCTTATCCACAATTCAAATTTTTCCAGGGCTGCCTAGGCTAGAGGAATTTCTAGATGATGTGAAAAGCTATGAATTCTTCCCCTATTTACAATTGCATAATAGCTATGCTGATTATATCAAGGTCAATGATGAATTCACAATGAGATTATGCGGGTAATTTCAAGGTTTCCCGAAAAGGATATTTTCTCCAGAAGCTATGGCATTCATCATCCAATTCGAAGTGATAAGGAAAGCATTCCAAGTGAACCTAATTTGTACAAGCACCAGGAAGAAAGGCTATGACTTTCCCATGACTGTTGGAGACTACAGTTGTGCATCTCGGTCTGATGCAATGAACATGTTGAGCACATTCTCAAGAAAATTTTCATTGGAGACATATGAGGTCTTGAGGCCTCAGTATGATCCTATGAACTATGCCAGAGATCATTTGTAGATGAGCCACTTGATTTATCATATAGATGGCATAGAATACTATTGGGCTAACTACAAGGATGATCTTGAAAGAAGAGATAGATTCTGTGCAAGCTTAACTATTGAAAAAATTTCAAATTTCAAATTTAACATTGCAGTTGAAGGTGTAGAAGATGATGGCTAGCATATCTATCATGATATGTATATGGATAATATTAAGCCCCTCCCTATAAGCTCTAAACCCATGCTAGGTCAAGCCATTGATGACTTGCAGGCCTTGATGGATAGAATCTACAAAAGAATAGAGCAATGGATCTAATGGATGACGGGCATAAGGAATAGGTTAGAAAGGAAGCCTCCTTCTCAAAAAGCTCCTGCAAAATTGATTGGGAACACTCTTGCAGCATCCTCAATGACTATCCCAACCATAGGTTTAGAACAAGTTCAACCAGTGGGTAGAGGTGATGAACCTCCTGAGAAGGTAATCCCACTAGAAAAGACATGTGGAGATGGCTCACCTCCTGTCATTGGTTCAACAGAAGAAGAAATTTCCACAAATCTGGTTAAGTCTATGGTTGAGCCTATTAAAAGTGTAGAAATAGAGAAACCAGCTCAGGATAGCACTTAAGATGTGCAGGATAACAATCAGAGGCTAGAATCTCCAATTGTAGTAGAGGTGGGTGAAGATAGTTCCAACACTTTGACCACTGAATTAGATAAGGAGGCCAAAAAATAGTTAGAAGAAACTCAGACCATTAAAGTAGTCTCTTCTTCTCTGAATCTTGTAAATCCATTCACTCACAAATCCAAGTCTACTCCACTAGTCATCAGGAAGTTGTTTATAGAGGAATTGGTCTCTGCGACCAAAGTTACTAGCGCCAAGTCTTGGATTGAGAAAACTCTAGAGTGCAAAAGAAAGAGGATCAAAGAAGGAGATACCAAAAAGGATGCCATTTCATAGGCTTTACAGCCTAGTATCACCATTAGCAAGGCGATGAAAGTAAAGACTTTGTCTACTTTGGGACAAGATCCAGAAATAGGGCATTTCACAGTGGAAGTAGCAAAGCCTACAAAGGAAGGTAGATTAGAAGATTTAACTACATCTAATTTTGAGCTGCAATATTTTGATATGGGGTTAGCTCGTCATGATACCAAGGTGGATTGGTGGAAATCAACTATCATAGTAATTGATGAGGAGCTTTAGGAGCTTAAGGCTGCTAAGGTGTGACTCAAAGAAGAAGTCAATGAATTGACTAGTTTTATCAAACAGTTGGTTGCTCTAGTCATAAGCTTTCCTAGTCCTTAGACCACTTTCAAACCTAATGCAATGGAGAATCAAGCCATTATTGCTAAATTACAAGAAGACAGTCATTTTTCACAAATTGGCAAAAGCTGGATCGAGAGACTCAAATCTGAAGGGGTCGTAGCTATTGAGCAACTGGGCAATGTTATCTTAAAACTAGAAAAGGAAAGGAAAAATGTTTCTAAGAACTTACAGACTCTCACATTAGAAAGATTGAATTGTCAAGACTACATAGTGATGTTACACATGGTAGTCAAATTGAAGGTTAAAGAGGCAATAAAGGCCAAAATTTGGCAAAAAGGAGATGGACCCTTAATTGAATGGCTTCAAAGTTTGGAATTTAAAATTGAGATGAGCATCCAAGAAGGAGGGTTATAGTAGAAAAATATCAAAATTAAGGAAGAAAAAGACAAAGATTTCAAAATCCTCAAAGGTCTTCACACAGAGTCATAGACAACTGGTCAAGGAAAATACATAATCGGAGTGACTAACATGCAAAAATATTTCTCTGATTATGTAGATAAAATGGTGGAACAATCTTCTTCTCACCTGGACAAAGTACCTAATCTCCAACACCTAAGTCAGTGCATATATAAATCTATGGAGGATTTGCCAAATTGGGTAAATGTAGTTAAGACTATGGTGAAAGATCATTCCTAATGGCTCATCAAATGCACTAATGTCCATATTAATAGCTATGAGGAGCTTTTTCCAATCATTACAGCTGCACCGCCTATAAGGCGAGTTTAGATAGGGGAAATTTAGATAAGGGGAAGAAAACAAAGACATAGATATATTTCCCTCTTATGCTAATTTTTGATAGTTTTTGTAACGGATAAACATTCATTTATATTTTATCATTTCTGGTTAGAGAGGTTGAACCATTTCAGTTACGTATTTTGTAATGGTCAAACTCTAAATTCTATATGTATTATTTTGAAAATCAATAGAAAGGTCGGCTAAATTTTGGTGTGAAGAACTTTGTTTATTCTGAGCCAAAATCATTTATGTCTAAATGCCAATGTTTTAACAGTTCCATTGCATTTATCTTTATGTTATTTGAATGTTTCTTTAAATTGGATTTACAATTCATGATCAAACTGAGGTTCTGTATTATGATTTGGTACAATTAGTTAAGGGGAAATTAGGGTATTATTCAAATTATGAGAGATGTTCTTATGAAGTGTTTAGATTTAGTTTGAGTCAACATCATTATATTATCATTATCTATCATTGCATTACCATTTTTTTGAACTCATATTATTGATGAAATCTTGAAATTGGCTAGATTTAGAGTTAACATTATTCTACCTGAGCTAGTTCCCATCTAGGCCTAGTTTGGATTACCTCTTTTGTTCTTAGGTTAAGAACAAACCCCTATTAGATTAGAAAAGAACAAAATTCATTGAAGATCAATTAATTAAGGATTCTATACCTGCAAATTCTGAGGGAAATTAGTTATTCAGTTGCATTTCCTAATTGTTGTGTTCGGTTGTTTCTTTAAATATTTGGGCATTTAAGAGTTAAAATAAAAGAAAGAACAATCTATTTACCAAAAGATTTTTTGCGACTCTACTGGGGAAAAAAATATTCACTAAACCAGAAGCAATATCATGAGGAAAGATGGTGCTTCCCCATGAAAATGTGATTCCTGTGCTTCTGCCAAATCTTGGATTACAAGATGATCAAGAGGATATCATTTCCTTGTTGAATACATTCATTTGGAGATAGAGAAGAAACATTGAACATTATAGAAATGCTAGTCAAGTACTTGAACAACAAGAAGCCAGAGCAGAAGCACTTTAAAGAGCCATCCAAAGGAGAAACCTAAGAAGGGCACAATGCCAAGAAGAGCATGAAGCTAGACTAAAAAATTCATTGAAGCCCTGGAGTCTAAAAGATTTCTTAGGAGTGTAAAAAAAGAAGGTGGTACAGACCCAGTCTTTGAGAGAATAGTAGATATTGATTTTTCTCTACTTGAAGTACCTTGTCAGAAGAAAATAAATACTAAGAGTAAAAGTAGAACTCCTTCACCTCCCAAACAAGAAACCCCTTTGTCTACTACCTATCAAGTGCTAACTTTGGATGGATTAGTCACTCCTCCTATTGTAAAATTAACACCTTATCTACCCAAGGCAGTTATGGCAGCTCCTTGGGCCATTGCAATTGGACCACTATAGCTAGCAACATATAATCCCCTTCACTCAAGCTCAAGGAAGAACTTTCTCAAATTCTCTGGAGATGGGAAAGTGTCCATAGATAAACACATTGCTGCTTTCTTTGCATCTATTAATATATTAGCAGTATGAGAAAAGGATGTTGTGATCAGATTACTTGTTGAGACCTTTGTTGAGGGTGCAGCAGATTGGTTTCATCACTTTCCTATCTCTTCTATTACGGATTGGGATTCTATGAGAACGACTTTCAAAATAATATTTAAAACTGTCGATGATGAGCATGCTTTGTTAACACAATTGACTTCTATCAAAAAAGAGCCTTCTATAAGCATGAGATTTTTTGTTTCTAAATTTAACAAGCTTGTTAAACGTATCCCAGTAGCTAATCAACCTACTACAGGTAATTTGAAAACATTTTTCATAAGTGTTATGCCACCCGATATCAGCTATGATTTAAGAAGGACAAACCCAGCCAATTTGGATCTTGCACAAAGAACTACTGTAGAGTTAGAAGACTACATGATTTTGGCAAGGAAGTGGAAATGAGAGATACAAAATAGGGCCAGTACTAGCAATAGCACATCATCAGATGAGATGATCTAGAAATTATCTAATGAGTTCATCATCTTCAAGAGACAAATTCCTAGATTTAATAATCCTTATCAATGAAATTTTCAAGACCAACTTGGAAGAAATAGTGATATGAGAAATACAGATGGAAGAACAATTACAATTGACTGCTCCACAACAAATTCTAGCCATAGAAGCTACTCCCAAAAAGGGAAACATCTGTGATTTTCACCTAACAATATATCATGATGGAGAAAGTTTCCCTGACATAGCTCGTGCCTTGCAGATGCATCAAACAGATGAATAGAATGCTGGAGTATCTGGAGCTGAACTAGATTTGTGCTCACATGGCGACTCTAAAAACTTATTTTTTGAGTATGTATCATATTCAGAAAAAGATGCAACATGTTATGCTACCATCGATGGAACCTCTTATGCAGTATGGACTCAGAGTCATAAAGATAAAGTCCTTGTTTCCACATCTCCACCAAAAGTTAATGAGGCATCTACTTATTGCTCTAAAGATGTCAACCAAGGAGTAAAGTTTTTGCAATCAGGTAAGGAACAAAATTCTTTTGACATTATTCAATTCTGTAAAGATTCTAGAATTCATATTTCTCCTATAGACTATCTTAAGTCTAACCCCGTAGAGTTGTAAAAGTTAGTGGACTATTGTAAAGGAGGGACCCATGATTTAAACCAAAATGTCATGACTACAATAGTAGATGAGTCTATTTTGGTAGGCCTATTTGAGCAGAGAGAGTCATTTGTTTTGGCTACTTCCCCAGGTCGAAAGCCTGACCCATTCTACATGTCATTATTTATTAATGGTTGTAAGTTAAGTAATTGTATAATAGACTCCGGTGCCTCAGACAATGTGATTCCATTGACTGTAGCTAAGGATTTAGGTATCACTCTCACTAAGTCCCATGGTAGATGATACTCCATAGATGCTAAAGAGGTCCCTTTGATTGAGCAAATCAAAGATGATCAAGTAGCTTTAGCAGCACACCCTGAGAAGAAAATGTTATTAACCATTTTGGTTGCTGATATACCTGCTAGTTACGGTTTTTTGTTAAGAAGGAGCTTTTGTAGGGATCTAGGAGGTGAAATAAAGTTGGATTGGTCCCAGGGTTTAATCTTAGTAGGTAACAAAAAGATAAAGCTGGTTCCAAAAGAGAAATCAAAGTTTACAGTACTAAAATCTGATGACCCCAAAGCCCAAATTCTGTACTAGGAATTAGAATTTGGAAATTACATGCTATTTATAGATAATCATGGTGAAGAACACAAACCTAAAGAAGAGAAATTTAGTCTTCCACTAAAGAAATGTCACCACAGATTTGGACTCTCGAGTTTGATGGTAGTTGTGCATTGTTAGGATCTGGTGCAGGTGTAGTTCTAATATCGCCAGATGGTGAATGTGAGCCCATGGCTTACAAATTGGAGTTTGGGAACACCAATAACAAAGCTGAGTATGAGGCTTTGTTGCTCAAAATTATTGATGCGAAGGAAATGGGTGTGAAAGTCTTAAAAGATCTAGGTGATGCTGAGTTAATCATGCGCCAAGTTAAAAATCAATACTTTATGAAGAATCATAGATTCAAAAACTACATGAACAGAGTATGGGATGAAATTGAAGCCTTAGATGCCTTTTCTACTGAATCCATACCGAGAGACTTGAATTCTAAGGCATACTCCTTAGCTGTATCAGCCTCATTACTCCTCCCTCACCTAGAATTCAAAGATAATAAGTATCAGATAGGTGATTTATAGGTCATCTGTACCTAATAATGTGGAGGATTGGCAGGTGTTTGAAGATGACAAAAATCTTCTTCTCTTTTTGGAAAGTAGCGGGGATTTTCATAAATATACTCCTGGTAGTCATAGATGAAATTTTCATGACAAACAAAAGAAAGATAAGTCAAAGATCATCCAGTTGCAAGGTAATATAATTCCTCCTCACCTGGTCACATTTGAAAAACTCTTCAATAGACATGATACCTTTTTTAAAAACAAGAGGACTGAGAGGGGTCCTACTACTGGTGAATATGAAGGAATTAACATCAGGAGTGAGAAAAGTCCTAAGGTGATCAACATTGGGAAATGTTGTACTGAGGAAGAGAGGGAAGAAGCTAGAAAACTCTTCCTAGAATACTAGTATGTCTTCGCATGGATTTATGAAGACTTAAAGAGTTTTATGAATGAAAAATTCAAGCATCAAATTCCTTTAAAAGCCTATGTTGCTCCATTCAGGAAAAAAAAAGGAATTACAAGCCCAAGATTGCTGATGCTATATTAAGGGAAGTTGATAAAATGCTTAAGGCTAAGATTATATATCCTATCCATCATTCCACTTGGATAGAAAACATAGTGCCTGTGAGAAAGAAAAAAGGGGAAATAAGAATCTACATGGATTTTAGAAACCAAAATCAGTCTTCCTTGAAGGATAACTATGCTCTTCTCAACATGGATCACCTTTTGCAAACCATGGCTGGAGCTGAGATGATGTTTATGTTAGATGGATTCTCATGGTATAATAAGATAGAGGTGGAGAAATCTGATCAACACAAAACAACCTTCACTACTCCATGGGGCACTTTCACTTACCACAGGATGTCATTTGGATTAATCAATGTCGAGGCCACCTTTCAGAGAGGTATGGATATTTCCTTTGGTGATATGAAAGATAAAATAAATGGTAAATATCTGGATGATCTTACAGTTTTTTCTAAAATAAGGGTAGATAACCTAAAGGATTTGAGGAGAGTGTTGCAAAGGTCTAGAGAAGACGGGATTTCTTTGAATCCTAAAAAGTCAATTTTTTGTGTGACTAAAGGGAAATTACTGGGTCACATTGTTTCCCAAAAAGGTATAAGGATTGATCTAGAATGGGTCAAAGAAATCCAACAACTAAGCCTACCGAGAAATAGGACTGGAGTAAAATCATTTTTTGGTCAGGTGAATTTTCTCAGGAGGTTTGTCCCAGATTTCTCATAAATTACCAAATGCATAGTAGATATGATGAAAGGGAATTTGAATTTTAAGTGGAATGACCTTGGCAAGAAATATTTCAACAATATTAAGAATGCAATAGCCAACACCCCAGTTTTATGGGCCCATCCAGATTACAAAAATGATTTCATAATCTATTGTTACTCCTCTAAACATACCTTGTCAGCTATTCTAATACAAGGAAAAAAGGAAGGAGTACAAGCTCCTATTGTCTTTATGAGAATTCCACTGAAAAATCAAGAGTTAAAATACTCTCAAATTGAGAAACATACCTTCGCTGTGGTAAAATCTTTAAAAAAATTTGAATTCTATATTTTACACTCTCACTCCTTTGTTTATGTGCCTGATATTGCAGTAAAAAGTATATTGACTCAACCGGACGTGGGGTGTAATAATAGAGGAGCATGGGTGGCTAATACATGGGAATATGATATAGCTCGATCAAACCCACCAAATTGGAGAGGAAATGCATTGTGTAAAGCAATGGCAGAAAATTAGGTAGATGAAACTCTTCAAAGAAAAACAATTGGTCTTAGCAGTGAGTATGCAAGACCCTTGGTTTGAAAATATTGTATACTTTCTAATGTATGGTGAATGCCCTGAAGGATTGACTACAAAGAAAAGAAGAGATTTGAAGCTGAAGGCTTCCTAATATGTTATCTAGGAAGATAGATTGTATAAAAAGTCAATAGATGGGACTTTCCTTAGGTGTGTTGACAAACAACAGCAGGAGAAACTGTTGAAGGTATTTCATGATGAATCTTGCAGTTGACATTTTTCTTCATCGGTTACTGCATTCAAGATATTAAGACAGTGCTATTATTGGCCAGGGATGTTCAGAGATGCATATCATTGGGTGGAAAAATGTGAAAAGTGCAAAATGTTTATTGGCAAGCCACAACTAGCAGCTCTTTCCCTGAGACCAATGATAATTGAAAATCCTTTCCAGCATTGGGGTATTAAATTTATTGGCCCTATAAATCCTACATCTAGTGCGGGGCATACCTATATAATCACCACGATAGACTACTTTACCAAGTGGGTGGAGGCAAAAGCAACTAAGAAGACTACTTCTGAAGTGGTATGTGAGTTTATTAAAGAAAACATACTGGTGAGGTTTGGTGTACCTATCAAGTTAGTAATGGATAATGCTACATATTTTTCTTCTTTGGAGATTACTGAATTCTATTTTGAGTATGGTATTTCAATCAGCCACTCATATGATCATTTCCTACAAGGAAATGGTCAGGCTAAGTCCAGTAATAAGAATTTAGTGAATATAGTGAAGAAACTCGTAGCAGATAACCAAAGAACCTAGCACAAGAAAATCCATGAAGCACTCTGGGATGATAGGGTGACTCCCAAAAGATCTATTGGCATTTCCCCCTTTGAACTTGTCTATGGAATTGAATCTATTCTCCCACTACCTTTGGAGCTAGCTACTTGCAAGTTGAGAATAGTAGTAGAAGATGGTATATATAAAGATGGTTTAGAAAAGAGGATCCTATACTTAAAAAAGCTAGAAGAAGAAAGGGAGCAGATGGTTGATCATATCACACAGCATCAAATGCATGTGAAGATTTTTTTTGATAAAAAAGGTAGACCCCAAAAATTTATGGAGGGAGATATGGTGCTACTATGGGAGAAACATAGAGCACCTAAGGGCATGCATGGAAAATTTGAGACATTGTGGAAAGGACCCTTCAAGATTCATCAGGTGTTCGAGAGGAATTCCTTCAAGTTGACTTATTCAGATGGTGAGGCACTACCCCTGATATACAATGGTTAGGATTTGAAGTTGTACCAGATCTCAATTGAAAATAGGTAACCCCTGTATTGTATATAGTTTCAATTGGTCCTTTTTTTTTTTCTTTCCTTAGTTAGGTTTCCTTTCTTTGTCTTCTCTCCTGTGTTTTTGCTTTATTTTTGTTGTGTAGTTGCCTTTTATTTTGAGCTTTGCAAAACCAGAGACTTGAGTTCCTTGATTGTACATGTGAATGTCCAAGTCCCCAGATAGAGCCAGTTGTTGCCCCATTTTTGTTCTCCAATTTTTAGACAAAAATGGATGTTTTGTATGTTGATCTTGGTCTTAATATCACTATGTAAATTTGAGTTTAAGTCTAGATATCTCCTTAGGCTAGGATGCCTTTATTGATTTTTCCCAAATTGACTTCTCTTCATGTAAGCCAGGGGATATTCATTAAATTTATGTTATATATTGGGTAGGTTAAGCTCCCAAATCTGATAAAGGTCATGTTTCGAATATCTCTAACATTTTTTTATGTGAATTTGAAATATCGAGCCTTGATACTTCATTTTGGCTCATTGGCAAGAAATCAGTTTTGAGCTTCTCCTTGGTGGAAAGTTGATTTTTGGCCTTCTCTTTAGCGATTTTTCACCTACAGAGTGTGTCTTCCACAGATGACAAGTTAAAGAATATCCACATCTGGTGGAAGTTGGAGATAGATGATTTGAAGTCAACACGACTATTGCACCCAAGGATATTCTCTACAGGTGAAATAAATGACCAAATGATGCAGGATCTAAAGTTAAAATTCTCTTGGCGGAAAATCAAAAATTATCTTCTCCTCGACGGGAAATAGATTCTCAAAGGCATTTTCCGCCTAAACAATTTAAGTGACCAAAACAGGTAAATGGTGACCATGGGGAACATTTATGAGGCTTGAAGATATAACTAGAGTTATTGGTTTCAGTTGGGCAATAAAGTATATATCTAAGGCTTCTAGGTGGAAAAGCGAAAAATAGCTTCTCCATTACTCCAACAAGCGGGTTTTAACTTGAGAAGTGCATTTTCTGGAAAATCATTATGCACAAGGTCTTTAAAGGAAATTCAATTTCCCTTGCGACCTAAAGTATAAAGGAAAGATAATAAAGTTGTCACATGTCATTATAGCATTGAAAAAGGCTAAAATTGTTGTTGGCAGATTTTTGAGTGAGTACTCCAAAGGCACTTCTCTTCCAAAGGAGAAGCGGAAAAGTAATTTTCCACTACTCTCAGAAAGTTACCGTTATACTTATTCAGAGTGAAAATGTATTTTCTAACGGTCTGTAGAAGAAATGTATTAAATTCAAATAAATCCATTTACTTTGTAATGGACATTTTCATATTAACTTATCTTCTTTCACCCGTGTGGCACAGGAAGCAAAAAATTAATGATTAAAAGTCAGAAGCTTATAAAATCATAGAACTGAAATAAGTAAGAGTTACCATTTGCCTAATTAATCTACCTAAAATAATCTCTGACCTTAGTGGCTTTATAATTTAATATTGTTGAGATAAACCTTGTTGCTTGATTTAAGGCGGGTTTGACATGTTAAACGGTATTACATCTGAGTGGCACAAAATCTCTGATAGTTCTCTAAATTTCTTCAACATGTAGAGCTTCCAGAATAGATTGAACATAGAGATGATACATCCTATTACTGAGAAGTTGAAAGAGAGTGGGTTAGTTGAAGTTGTTGGCTTTCCTATTGCGGTTCAAGCCCAAGAGCTTATCCATGAATGCATAGCCTGTTACAATCTGGATACCAAGAAAATTGTTTTTCCTAATGACTCAGTGCTGCTCTCCATTGATCGGGATTCTTTCCAAAACTTCCTTTAGATCCTAGAACAAATTGAGTACTCGGAGATGAACTATAGAAGAGTGGTCACTAAATATGGAGCGAAAAAGATGATATGGAGGAAGGAAATCCTGAAAACCTGGTTCCAGAAACCTAAGAGCGCTAAAGGAAAGTTTCCTAGGACACTCTATGGCACAAAACTAAAGCCAAAAATTTTAGACATCTTGGTATTACTTCATAGGATCTGAGGTGAGAGCGATACATTAAACTTTGTTGAGCATCATTTCTTTTTGGTCCAAGTGATTTTCTATCAGCACCATTTTATTGATTGGGATCTCATGGTAAGTGAGAATCTTTCAAGTGGCCTCAATAGAGCTAAATATGATAATGATCTCTACATGTCTTTAGTCTTATTGTATATCTTAGCCACAATTCAAATTTGGTCAGGGCTGCCTAGGCTAGAGGAATTTTCAGATGATGTGAAAAGCTATGAATTATTCCCCTATTTACAATTGCATAATAGCTACGCTGATTATATCAAGGTTAATTATGAATTCACAATGAGATTATGCAGGGAATTGCAAGGTTTCTTGGAAAGGATATTTTATCTAGAACCTATGGCATTCATCAGCCAATTCAGGTGTTATTTTACCCAGTTTACAAATTTCTCATATATTCATCTTACAAGATTTGATGATTTTCCCTTGAAGCTACCTAGGTATCTTGATGACATGATCGTGCTGATCAAAGTGATGAGGAAAGTAGTCCAAGTGAACCTAATCTTCACAAGTGATAGGAAGAAAGGCTACGACTTTCCCATGACCATTGGAGCCTACAGTTGTGCATCTCAGTTTGATGCAAAGAACGTATTGAGCACATTTTCAAGAAAATTTTCATTAGAGACATATGAGGTCTTGATGCTTCAGTATGACCCTATGAACTATTCTAGAGATCATTTGAAGATGAGTCACTTGATTTATCATATAGATGACATAGAAGACTACTGGGCTAATTGTAAGGATAATCTAGAAAGCAGAGATAGATTCTATGCAAGGTTAATTGTTGAACAAATCAAAAAATTCAAAGTTAACATTGCAATTGAAGGTGTAGAAGATGATGGACAACATATGTACGATTATATGTATATGGATAATATTAAGCCCCTCCTTTTAAGCTCTGAACCCATGCTAGTTAAAGCCATTGATGACTTGCAGGCCTTGATGGACGAAATCTACAAAAGAACTGAGAAATGGATCCAATGGATGATGGGCAGAAGGAAGAGGTTAGAAAGGAAGCCTCCTTCTCAAAAAAATCCTACAAAATTGATTGGGAACACTCCTGTAGCAACCTCAGTGACTATCCCAACAGTAGCCAGAAAACTAGTTCAACCAGCGGGCGGAGGCGATCAACCTCCTAAGAAGGTAATCCCACTAGAAAAGACATGTGGAGATGGCTTGCCTCCTATCATTGGTTCAACAGAAGAATAAATTTACACATATCCAGTTAAGTCTATGGTTGAGCATATTAAAAGTGTAGAAATAAAGCAACCAGCTCAGGATAGCACTTTAGATGTGCAGGATAACACTCAGAGGCCAAAATCTCCAATTATAGTAGAGGTGGGTGAAGATAGTTCCAACACTTCGGCCACTAAATCTGATAAGGAGGCCAAAAAATAGTTAGAAGATACCCAGACCACTAAAGTAGTCTCATCTTCTTTGACTCCTATAAATCCATTCGCTCGGAAATCCAAGTCTACTCCACCAGTCATCAGGAAGTTGTTTATAGAGGAATTGGCCTCTGTAACCAAAGTCACTAGTGCCGAGTCTTGGATTGAGAACACTCTAGAGTGCAAAATAAAGAGGATCAAAGAAGGAGCTCCTAGCAAGGATGCCATTTCATAGGATTTACAGCCTTGTATCACCGTGAGAAAAGTGAAGAAAGCAAAGACTTTTTCTACTTTGGGCCGAGATCCAGAAACAGGGCATTTCACAGTGGAAGTAGCAAAGACTACATAGGAAGGCATATTAGAAGATTTGACTGCATCCAATTTTGAGCTGCATTCTTTTGATATGGGGTTAGCTCATCATGATACCAAGGTGGATTGGTGGAAATCAACTAACATAGTAATTGAGGAGGATCTTGAGGAGCTTAAGTCTGCTAAGGTGCGACTCAAAGAAGAAGTCAATGAATTGACTAGTTTTATCAAACAGTTGGTTTCTCTAGTCACAAGATTTCCTGGTCCTTAGACCACTTTTGACCCTAATGCAGTGGAGAATCAAGACATTATTGCTAAATTACAAGAAGACGGACATTTTGCCCAAATCGGCAAAATTTGGATCAAGAGACTCAAATTTGAAGGGGTCGTAGCTATTGAGCAACTGGACAATGCTATCTTAAAACTGGAAAAGGAGAGGAACAATGTTTCTAAGAACTTACAGACTCTCACATCAGAAAGATTGAAGTGTCAAGACAGCATAGTGATGTTGCACATGGTAGTCAAATTGAAGGTTAAAGAGGCAATAAAGACCAAAATCTTGCAAAAAAGAGATGAACCCTTAATTGAATGGCTTCAAAGTTTGGAATTTAAAATTGAGATGATCATCCAAGCAGAAGGAGGGTTACAACAGATAGATATCAAAATCAACGAAGAACAAGATAGAGATTTCAAACTCCTCAAAGGTCTTGACACAAAGTCACATACAAGTGGTCAAGGAAAAGACATAGTTGTAGTGACTAACATGAAAAAATATTTCTTCGATTATGTAGATAAAATGGCAGAACAATCTTCTTCTCACCTAGACAAAGTATGAGATCTCCAACAGCTAAGCAAGTGCATATATAAAGCTATGGAGGATTTTCCAGATCAGGTAAATGCGGTTAAGACTATGGCCAAAGATCATTCCTGATGGCTCATCAGATACACTAATGTCCATATTAATAGATATGAGGAGCTTGTTCTGATTATCACAATTGTCCCTGCCTATAAGGCAAGTTTAGATAAGGGAAAGAAAATAAAGACATAGATATATTTCCCTCTTATGCTAATTTTTGATAGTTATTGTAACGGATAAACGTTCATTTATCATTTATCATTTCTGGTTAGAGAGGTTGAACTCTTTTGGTTATGTATTTTGTAATGGTCAAACTCTGAAGTCTATATGTATTATTTTGAAAATCAATAGAAAGGTTGGCTAAATTTTGGTGTGAAGAACTTCATTTTTGCTGAGCCAAAATCATTTATGTTTGAATGCCAATGTTTTAACTATTCCATTTCATTTATCTTTTTTTTATTTGAATGTTTCTTTAAATTGGATTTACAATTCATGATCAAACTGAGGTTATGTATTATGTTTTGGTACAGTTAATTGAGGAGAAATTTGGGCATTATTCAAATTATGAGAGATGTTCTTATGAAGTGCTTAGATTTAGTTTGAGTCAGCATCATTATATTATCATTATCTATCATTGCATTACCATTTTTTTGAACTCATATGATTGATGAAATCTTTAAATTGGCTAGATTTAGAGTTAAAAATATTCTGCATGAGCTAGTTCTTGTCTAGGCCTAGTTTGGATTACCGCTTTTGTTCTCAAGTTAAGAACAAACCCCTATTAGATTAGAAAAGAACAAAATTTATTGAAGATCAATTACTTAAGGGAGTTGTACATGCAAATTCTAAGTGGAAATTAGTTATTCAGTTGCATTTCCCAACTGTTGTATTCGATTGTTTCTTTAAATATTTGGGCATTTAAGAGTTAAAATAAAAGAAAGAACAATTTGTTTACCAACACTACATAATCAAGGAAGTAGTTGATTTGCATAAAATATCCATTTTTTAGATTGCTCCATGAGTGGTTTTTATCAGATCTCTTTTCCTGCCTAGATCTCATATGTGAATGGATTTAAATATACCCAACAATTAAGTAGGCATATACTGATATATATAATTATATTTCTTTACAAATATATATTGATATATATATACATATCTATATGAACATATATATATTTTCTTAGCAATATAATTATATATTTAGATGGATATATAAATATAAATGAGTTGAGTACTATACATTAGTTTGGTTTGGGATGCCCCATATGTCCATTCTGCTTAAATATTAAATAAGTAATAAACAACATGCTTTTATATATCCTTAATAACCCAGCAATCTTACCGCATATCCGTCTAATTATAGCTCCCCTAATATAAGTATCTCGAGCAACTTGTAAGAGATTAATATAATAATAAGCCTAACTCCTGTTAAGAACATCTCCTTAAGAATTGATCTTGAAATGACTAAGTATACCAAACAATGGGTTACTGAAAATGAGGGACAAAGAAAGCCACTCAATTTGATATTTAAGAGGATAATCCCTCCTCTCCATAATATGTTCTCTTTTTTTGAAGAGTATTCCTCATGGAATAATTTCAACCCCCATCAAACTGAGAGGATCTAAGCCACAAGTTACCTTTGAGGGATGTATCACCATTAACAGACTTAAGTATGTAATGTTAAGTACTGATTCTCTAACCCTTAGGGCACTCTTTAGGATTTTGGGGCAGGAATTTCTTACTAATGATGATCACTACCGAGTTAGCTCTAATATACCTTCTATGTTTATAGCCTCTACCATCCAAGTTGATCCTGTAAAATTTGATATAGGGAGGATATGTACTCCAATATTCAAACGTAAATTTTTAGGAGGCTTAGATGTAGTAATTAACAATATCTAGGGAGATATGACTATCGCAAAACCTAGATTCTACAATACACCTATGATTAATGGAAAACAAGACCCCTCATCCCCCATCTTGGATATTGATGACCTAGCAAATCTGATATCACTTGGATCCCCATTATAAGAAGGAACCTAGAATTCCTTTATTATTATTTCCATGTTAGGGTGCCTAAGACAGAAGATTGGTTCTACACATATTGTCACAAAGAGGATGTGGGTAACACAAACAAAGATGACTACAGCGATTCAGAAGATGAAGAAACAACAATAGTAAAGGCAGTTTATGTCGGCCCAAGTAGAAAAATAAAGAAGGATGAAGAATCCCCCAAGACTCCTAAAGACATGGAAGAAACACCTTAATACGCACTATGGGGCTACTAGTCAATAATATGGGGTTTTAAAGAATGATAAACCAAGAATTACTCTCTTTGTCTAAACCTAGTTTTTAAAGTTTATTAATGATTATCTTTAGCCATAAGCATTGAAATTCACCATCAGGAAAGTTGTTTGTATGAAATATAGTAGCATGATTATATTCTCTGTAATTAGGTATATGATAATGATTTTTCTGCAGTAATTATTCTAGATTCTTAGTATCATTATAACTTTGAAAAATAGAATTTTATTGGTAAACATTTGCTATTTAATGTCGCTATTCATCTACGGTTTGTTAGGGAATAATATCTCTTATCTTGAAGTCAACACAGATAATTTTTGTCCTGGCTTCAGGAATGGAATTAAAAAAATGTGTTATACTATCTGTGTTTTATGAAGATCTCTGGGGTAAGTTTGTTTTTGGTACTTTCTTTATGGTTACCTGAATCTTATTGGCTCATTTACAAAAAAATAAACATAATAAAAATAAATAAACACATGAATGTTACATATAAACAACAATAATGCATCTACTAAGTAAAGGATAGGGAAATCCATATATATTATGCAGAATACGTAGATTAGTTTGCTAGCCAATTACTAATGATAATAAGTGTTATGATTTTTAGTCTCTAACTATAAAGAGTAGGAAAGATGCAATCTTTGCGTTTGGGCATATACAGGTACATAGGATAATTGAAGACCCAGAAAATTATATCAGATCAAGCCAGAATTAGCAAAAATTCAAGATGCCAACATTTGGCAATGTATGGATGTAAAAAAGGAATAATAGAATTAGAAGAAGGAAGGACAAATGTATTATCACATATCACTAAGAAAATGTATAGTCTCTTATTATCTATGTAAAGAGGGGTATGCCCCTATAAAATATTATGTACATGTTCAGTGGATCATTGATCCCTGGGAGAGACTGGAGGTTTTCTTGACTCCATTATTTCCTACCAGTGCCCATTTGAATGGAGTATTTTGTAACATTTTATAATTTCAATATAATTATCAGGGCCTTCCCCTTTTACCAATGAAAAAAGAAAAAGAAAAATGCATTGATTATAAGTGCTATATGAAATTCAAAGTACAATAATTTATAACACAATAATGATATCTCGATTAATACTCACATCCAAATCACAATGGTACATAACTCACATTATTCAAAGTGTTTTTAAGTAGCATTTTTTTATAGAAATGACACTAGTTATACTTTATCATCTAAATTTTTGTATACGACATAATAGGCTCCATGAGAGTTTTTTTTATTGCATCTCACATCTCTTTTTGATTGGAAATTATAAACCCGTCAACATCCTTGTACATGAAAAATACACCTCGCACACCAGCATTGAAATATAGGTTCCTGCAATAATCTAGCATTTTTGAAGGCATAAGAAACTCCTTATTTGACTCTTGTGCACAATTCTCAATAATATTTCTGACATAATTTAAAGCATCTTCCTTTGTAGAACCATGGTTGTCTTTCATGTAACATTCAATGCTTGAAGTTGTCTCACCACGTGTTTTCTCTTCCTTCAAAATTATAAAAAAGATATATTAATGCATAATATTCTTTAATTCATTTTTTCAAATTGTTAATGTAGTATTTACACCTAATTATTTAACATTTATATCATTTACCTCAAAATCTTCGGTATCATCTAGTACTCGTGCAATCAATGATGTAAGACCTTGCAACTTTGATGATGGGATCTCAAGTTGCTCCAAAATCTCATCAGATAAGGGATCATTTTCTAGTAATGATGAATAGGTCATTGTCATTCTTATTAGCCCATTACTTATCTCTCCATTCATTAAATATTCATCAAAACTTGGTGTATAATTAGAAGCTATCCATTCTGCTTCTTGCATATAAGATAAGATATAACTCTTCCACTAAAACAATACAATCAAATAATTCAAAACTAATTAAATATTAAAAATACAATTTCAAGCATTTAGAGAGCATGTACAATAGTATTTTTAAACAAGTTATATATAAATAATAATAAAAAATTTACTTTTCTAAAATTAAAATTCTATATATTTAAACCCATAAAGAGGAAACATGATCTATAAAATAAAAAGGTAATGAATATCAAATATTTTTGTTGAAGTGATAGAAATAAAAATACTTTGATGATTTAAAAAATGTATGATAAAAAATTCAAGCATTTAAAATTTAATATATTTATATAAAAGAATTCATAAAGAAACTAACTTAACTTTAATATTATGATTATATTAAGTCTAATATATTTTATATATCCTTTTAAAAATTTTAAAGAAAAGTTAAATTTTTTAATCAATAATTTATTTATAGCAACACTAAGTTATTATGATAATATGTTTGATGGTGTAAACAAATCGTCTATTTTATGAAAATTAAAGAACTAATGTAAAAGTAGTAAGTTTAATAGAATTTCAAGATTAGAAAAAATGTACTTACACAAGATTGAATATATTTGTGAACATAAGGACTAGGGTTTCTTTGAGCTTCACTTACAATTTCCTTGTGTATCTCATATACAAATTTGAAAGTATCTTTCATGTAGTCTGGAAGATTATCAATCATGGAAATGTCCCATCTAGAATAGAAATGGAAGAAAAAAGTTAGGAAATGAATTAATCATGTTCAACATAATCTAGATAGTATCAGATTAAATACCTTATTAATCTCGTTGTAAATGGCCTCAATTCATCTATGCTCTCATAGGTGTCATAAATATCATCAAGAAGGGAAAGACTAGTAAGAAATTTTGCCACACCAATTCTAGTTGCTCTAAATTCAGGTTCAAATAATGAGCAATACCACCAAAAGTAAAATTTGATGTGGCGATGTCGCAAGAAATCAAGGTGAATTACACTTGAATGTTTCCACCATCTGACATAAAGAAATTGCATATCATTATGATTGTAAGTCAATTTTCTTAGATCGATTATATTCCATTCTTGAAAAAATAAATCAATTTTCACATTTGATTTACCTTACTTTACCTCCAAATAATTTACTATTCCACATTCCTTGTATGATTAAATGTGTGGTTATTGTTTATGATTAATGAAATAATTATAACTAAATAATCAAAATATTTCTATATTTATGTTGCCTTTAATACTCAAGGAAAATTTGTTTAGCAAGTGTATTCAGTTGGACTAATACTCAGGTGGATATTAATTTGATTTCAGATTGATGTTGAGCTTGTAGAATGTTGAAGTCCAAGATTGCTAATTCCAACATCTTATGGCTTTATGTGTTTTGAATCCTAAGAGAAATTATATAAATGAATAATTAGCATTAAACTTTTTTTCTTTTCTATTAACTAAAAACAACACAATAGATTGAAAGATTTTTTTAAAAACAATTATGTTTTCATTTTAAATAGAAGAATGAGTACCATACATACAATTTGATCTTACTTATAAGTGTTAATGGGAAAAGATCCATTGAAATTTTGTTGTTTGAATATCTGAATAAAGTTCGAGGCTTCCCATCTTAAAACCCTAGTTCTCCAAGGATTTTTCAAAGTGTACTCAACCTAAAAAATACATCATGTTATTAAAAAGATAATATTTATATATAAATTAACACTAACCCAATGTCGTACTTGACTATTAGTAAATTTTTAAATTCTTCAAAAGTGAAAATGGGTGGTCTAGGTTGATGATACTTGCCTCCATTAGAACTGGATTTTTCTTTTCTTTTACATCAATATATTGAGGAAATCCAGCTCTGAAGCTTTATATAAATTCAACATAATTGTTATTTTTGTGTCTTCAAGACTAGATCCAAAGCCAAAGAATTGTCCTTCTTTATCTTTATCTTTGAAGCTTTTAAAAACCTCTTCTAAAAATGTCTGCTCGCATATCCATAATATTCTAGTGATTTGAAAAACTTAGTTATAAAAAGATAATCCAAAATAAATTTAAAATTCATTACCTGAAGAAACATCAAATCTATTCAATCGTAATATCCGAAATCCTAGAGCCGTCATGTTGAGATCGCCAATAGTATTATGATCCCAATTCCTATTAACAATGAGGAATTTTCATCAAAAACCTCATGAATCTAAAATCGAATGTATATTTTACACAAATATGTATAACTTGATGAAGCATAACATACGTACTTGTGAATATAGTAAAGTGCCAGTTTGATTTCGTGTTGAAAATATCGATCTATTCCCAAACGTTGTAGAAAATCAACCAAGGAAATCCTTTCAAGTAGACTAAATTGTTCTTCTCCGTTAGAAAACATAGAATGGAGAATATTGTTGTTTCCCTATCGTCATAGTATGAGGAATCCTGATTACAAAGAGATAAAAACAAGCTTTTGCATCAGCTTTCACAATAGAAAACAACATAAATTTGTGTGAATAATAATATGATGAGTCTCTCATACCCCATATGGAGAATTAAGAGATTGAATGAAATCATTAGTCCAGACGTTAGGATGATGATTTCCAATCCGACAAATGGTGGGCTTGGGCACACATGTATTTTCAAACATTTCCACCATCATTGATATCCCACCTGAAACATTTTACAGTTAGTAATCAGGCATCATACATTTCCGCCATTTTACAGTTAGCAAGAAGCCATGAAAACATGTATATATGCTCAAACATTCATATCCCACCTCAAAAGTTTTACACTTGTAATCTTAATGCACCAACACTCAAATTATAGAAAGCTTGAAGATAAGTGTAGTTTCAACTATTATTTATAGAGAGTTACAGAGAGTTACAGAGAGTTACGACAAGTTCGAATCAAATCAGTAAAAGACAAGTTCGAATCAAAGAGATATATTTCTTTTGAATGCTATTTTTTTAATCAGTGATCTATAGACTAATTTTTAAGGATTTTTTTTGAAATAAAAGAGGGGTGAAAATTTATTCAAACAGGAAGAACTACAGACAAAAGACGTCAAACAACCCTATCAAGATCCATTAACTGATCTAACTAATGAGATACGCCCGGAGGTAATTGAGCTATGTTTACGATGTTACAAGAAAACATATAATCAGAGGCCCATTTGGCCAAACAATCACCAACACCATTCCACTCTCTCGGGATATGGGTGAAAGTAACAGAATCCAAAGAAGCACACAAATGAAGAATCTGGTTAACAATCAAGCCTAACTTCCAGCTAACATCCTCAGAATGTGGTTGAGTCAATAGGTGAATCACCACTTGCAAGTCAGATTCACAAATAAGCCTTCACCATCCAAGGTCACAAGCACACTCCACAGCATACAAGATAGCTATGGCCTCCATCAGGTTGTTAGTGTGATGACCTTTATAAACTGAAAATAAAAACTAAACATCTCCCCTACTATCTCTGCCCAGTCCACCAATACCAGCAAGACCTGGATTTCCTTTGGAAGAACCATCAGTGTTGATTTTAAGAGTACCTTGTGGACGAGCACTCCACTTTCCAACTCTATTTATCTTTCCCAAAGCGTGCTGACATGTCTTCCTCAAATTTCATCCTTGTGGAGGAGGAAAATTCAGGCGGTTATGGACAATAGCATCTCCAGGATCTATAGCCTCCATAGTGTCACATTTTGCAAAAATAGTTTCTCTCAAAGAGTGGAGAATCTTCCACGACAAGTAATGAGGCTCCAAGGACACATCCTGAAAGATTCTTCGAGTTCGCTCCAACCAAATATGCCAAATAAGAAAGGAAGGTCCAAGATGCTAGGCAACCTTAAGAAAGGCAGTTTTGACAGGAACCTTACCCCATCAAGAAAAGAACTCAGCTAAAGAAGAGACATGCCAACAGGATTGGTTTCACACATTCCACCAAGAATGCTGCATATGTCTAGTGAAGGAGCATTGGAAGAAGAGATGAGAGATGTTTTCCTCACTAGAATGACACAAAACACACATTGAAGGTCCCTAAAAACTACGCTTGCATAAATTATCCCAGGTGAGGCACCGGTTGTGAACCAGCAGCCACATAAAAAAATTGCACTTGGGCCAAGAATGCTTATACCAAACTTCTTTCCACCAAGGCACCTAAATTGCACCAAAAGTCAGTTGGAGAAGATCCACATAGCCAGCAGACATAGAGAATTTCCCAAATAAATCACTACTATTCCAGGCTAAAACATCATGCCTGACCAAAGAAGTACAATCCCAAGCCTATAAGATTTAAGCCATCTCTCGCTTATCTTCCTCAAAACCCCCTGTAGACTATTCAGAGAAATGTTTCCACTGTGTCAACCCCCCTCCACATCCAATCTTATAATGATTAACAGTGTCCCAACCAGCAGTAAGAAAAAAATTAGAAAGGGCATGAAGATGAGGATGAGAGGAAAGGATAGAGGGGTAACCATCCCAAGAGTCAAGCCAAAACAAAGCTTGAGATCGAGAGTGATAGATCCAAAAGAGACCATTTTTAACCAACTGAACTCCAAGCTTCAAAGTATTCCAAATCATAGAACCTCTCTCCAACAGAGGAAAGCAGGGAATATTAAAGACATCAACTCCAGGAAGATACTTATGGGAGAGGATGCAAGCCCAAAGATGATGTTGATTAATACACTAGCACTAATAAAGCTTAGTAGCAAGAAATTTTTCATTAAGAATAGCAGACCATAAACGAAGGCCACCCTCTTTAATTGGTCTGCACACAATTTCCAACCTAACAAGGCTCCATTTAGAAGTTGAGAGATTCCCACTCCAGAGAAATTGATGGGAGAGAGCATCAAATTCCTGAAGGAAGTACATAGGAGCAACCTGAACAAAACACCTATAAATAGGAAGAATCTGGATAACTGACTTTAAAAGGGTCAAACGAGCCGCAATAAATAGCCAATGATGAGTCAAGTGGTTAACCTTTTGGCACAATTTATCAAGCAAAGTTTTCCAAGTGGATCTTGGATGCCTACCCACCATGAGAGGGATACCCAGATAAACAAAGGGAAGATTCGACAATTGATGGGGAGCAGATTTAGTGTCATGGTTTGTATATCTTTTCATTATTTTAAATTTAGAGTTTTAGATTAATTTCATTGTGGCTGGTACATATTTGTCATTTTTTTTTAAAGTTTTAATTGCATAGTTTAAGAATTTATCAATGTTAAATTTGAAGGCTTCATATTCAAATTGTTGCTACTATTTAGCATATGTTTACCACTTTGGTTCAAGTGGTGTCCCAATTATATGAGGTGGAGAAATGGAGGTTACTTGAAGGGGACACATGAAAATTTGATTAGTACCGAATCAATAAATAATAAGGTTAGTCCAACATGTTACAAAGTTCAAAATAACTTTCACAAGCATGATGCTAAAAACTCAAAACTAGAGTGCATACCCCAATATAACACAAGATTGTGAAGGATCTTGATTCTCAGTGCAAACAACATTGAACAAATGATGAAACAAAGAACACAAAAGATTATCTATGATCATAGTTTCACCATTCAATGTAAACCATGTTATGATGAATTGTGACTGCCTTGAGTAGGAAAAACTAAGAATCTCAAAATAAAGATAAATAAATTCCAAAACCACCAAATAAATGACAAAGAATCTCAATGTTATGAGGAGTATTCAAGGATTCAATCTAAAAGGAAATTAGGACTCTTGAACTTCAAATGAGTTTAAATTCAACATAGAAAATTACATGTTGTGAGAGTCACAAAACATACCAAGAATTGTATCATCCACAATAGATCATTTAAATGCATATGATGGAGGGGAGATGTTAATAACTGTGTGAATTTCTTCAATTTTAGAATAAAACATGTGATATTCTTGAAAATTATAGAAAACTATTGTAATATTCTTGAAGATTAGAATAAACTATGTGATTCAATGGAACTTTGTTTTGAAGGGTTTATAGATTAATTTTAAAAATTTAACAATTCATGTGAAGTACACCTTGTGTTATTCTTAGTTTTTTAGTTTTAATTATTTTTAGACTTGTTTTAATATAGTTGGTTATCTCTGTCTTTTTGTTGAAAATGTTATGTGTTTCTTATTACAAGAATTTGGTGATTTAGTAAAAATTAGATATGTGGTTGAGATCATAGCTAGCACAACACAATTAGATATTTTAATATAAGTGGCTATAATTTGAAATTTATATGTTAAAAATTGAGAATCTCTTGGAGGAAAGAAATCAAAGGAAATTTGTGGTATTAAAGAAAATCATAAGCGTGTATTAAGGAAATATTGAAGAAAGATTGACAAGAAATATCATGGATACATTAAGTTTTGTCTCTTTTATTTTTTCATTTGAATGTTTTTGAAAAAAACTATACAATTAATTTGTAGAAAAGAATAGGTGAGGTCTATCAAAACAAACTTTTGTTTTAAAATTTGTATTCTAACAGAAAATTTTATATATTGAAAAAGGAGGAAATTTGATTTCTAGATATTTGAATGCTTTTAATTTGATTTTGAGTTCTATTTATGTTAGGTTGGATGAAGAATATGAATCCATTATTTTAGTTTATACTTTGCCTAAATCATGAGAACATATGTTTATGATGGTGGGGTTATATAGCCTTATTTGGATATTATTTTCATCCCTTTATTAAGTAAATAAGATACAAGGAAATCTGTGGATGAAGGTTCCAAGGATGTATGACATGTTTAGGGTACACACAAGAACACATATGGTAGCAAAAAGGTCATGTAAAGTTCTCCATCAAAGATTTTCATATATCTTGATCCTCTTCATATTCTCTCCTCTTTTTTTAAATTTATCTTTTATAGTTTTTGTTCTCCTTGGTTTCTCTCTAGGATCAAAACTCTCTCAAGATCTATAGCCTTCTATTATTCTCTTAAAACATTCTTTTAGCTCTCATTCTCATTTTAGCTTCTTTAATCCTTTACAAGTAAAATAGTTCTTATTTTCGTATTGTAAATATTTCTTTTTATATTCAATTTGAGTACCTTGGGATTATCACATCCCCTCTCATTTTAGTTATACTATTTCACATCCATTGCTCTGACTATTCCCAAATGCACTTGGGAAACGATCTTTCACACACTATTTCTATCTATTTTTCTTGACTATTGTGAAGGTAGAAAAATCAAAGAAAGGATTTGAGTGAGGAAAATGCACAAACAATCTAATTTTTTTTTCCTTTGTGTCTTCAAGTATTTTGAGACCACTCAGCAACATATAAGTTTACAAGTTCTTTCTTTCTTGTAAATTTATTTGTATTTAAATCATTTTTAATCATACTTGATTTCTTTATATTTTATTGTGTAGTATTTGTTAGCATGTTTCCTATTCTATTCCTGCAAATTAGTTGAATATATAGGTTACATTTTACTATTTTGTAGGTATTTTTTACATTTTTTTATTAGTAGTAACATGGGTTTTAAGGGACTCAAAACCCTTTAGCAAACATAATTTTTCCTGAGATCTCAAACCCACTTATATAATGTTGAGCCAACACCAGCACTAGAAGATTATACACACACAATAAACAATAAAACAATGGCCCAAAAAAGCCAAACAAAAACTAAGAAAGAATAAAGAAAAAAGAGACCATGTTGTTAGATCATCTAGGCCAGAGACATAATACAAACCAGCTCAGTGAAACAATAATCCTGGGTCCTAGAACTGACAAGAAAAGCATAAAGAATTAAACTATTAATATTTACTTTACTTAAGTGCCAATTCATGAAAATTTCACCTTCCTCAAACTCCACCTCAATAGGAGCATTATAAAGAGTGGGATTTTTTTTTCTTAAGATTCTTTTACCTACCAACAAACCCTCCAACTCAATAGGATACTTTGATGGGCAAGATATAAGAAAAGAGAATAATTGACTCCTTTGCAATAGCTTTGAGTCTTCTCTAGAGGACAAGTCTCTTACAGAGAAACACCGACAACATTAACATGACCTTCCTTTTTTCCTTTATAATTTGAGCAGTAGATTCTTTAGTTTCTTTCATTATTTTTTCTCTCCCTTCTTTGGTCATCTAAACAAGGATATTAACCTTTTCATTTATCCTCAATTCTTGAGACAATTTTAATATTTTTGCATCATCTTCTTCTTTGGATGTATGTTTTCAAACTTGCTAATAACATGTTTTCTTAGTTTTTTCTTCAATCTCTATTGCTTCACTCTCCTATCAGATAACACATCTAAAAGATTTTCTAAAATATAGCATATGATATCATCCAATGTGTACTCATGTCTTGACATATAATGTATTATGATTACTTGTTCGATGACTGACAGAAAATTTGTGTAGATTTCCATGAAGTATTATGCCTTTGAAGATATTAATCACATTATAAGTATTTTATTCTTCTTAAGATTTTGAGGGAGTATTATTTAACTTTTTGGACTTTTCTTTAATTCTCTTTTTCTTTTTTAACTATCTTCTTAGGACCCTTTTCTTCCATATACTCTTCACTATCATCATCAATGTTCACAAATATTTCCTTTTCTTTATGACCTTGGTACATCTGTTTTGCCTCTTTTTATTCTAAGCTTGGAGATAGTAGAAAGTTCAATAGAAACAACTTTTCTAGATATGCTACACATGGGGGAAGAGGGCTCAACTAATTCCTCCTCCAATATTACCTTTTTTTGTTCCACATGTTCAACCTTTCTCTTCTAAGGATTTTTAGCATTCGTTTCATCATAAGTTCCAAACTTATTCACAGTAAAATCAATTGGTTTAGGAACCAATAGGTTTTCATATGAAATAAATAAAGGTTTAGGAAGCTCCTATAGTATCTTTGGAACCCAACTAGTTTTGGGTTCAACAACTTCTATGTAGCAATTGTCTCAGCACCTCACACAAATCAAAGTCCTTGCACTCCTTCACCATCCAACAACCAATTTGGATAGTGGTTATAGTCATAGTACCTTCTATGTTAGTGAAATATACCCTATGTGCAACTCTCATTGTACCATATACTACATCAATATCCCTAATGTCATCAAGAATAAAATGAACTATTATCATTTTTTTCTCTTGTCAAGCTTAGGGCCTTGTCGTTTCTTGCATATTTTAGAATAGGAACATCTCCATTATTACACAAAATCATAACTTATTTGATCAAATCATTTTTTTATAAGATAGTGTTTATCCATCCATAGAACTCCTTGTGAACATGGCTCAAAATGATATGAATTATCTCCTCCTTTCTAAACCAGGGAAAGTCACTCCATACATCTAATTTTTTTCTTGTAGAGCATATACTTAGGATTCAATTTTGACTGACTATTCAAGAGATTATTCTCCTTGAATTCAACCATTTTCAAGTGATAATATTCTTCCTTTTGAACAAGAATATAGTTATGCACATCCTCAAAATGAATTAAATAAAGAGGTACCCGTGAAAATACACCAGCAATATCGGTCAAGCTAGATTTATGAAGCCTCTTCTTGAACAAGATTTGAGGCTCAACAACCACATCATTGATCTTAGGTGTCACCATAATCTATCTTCAACAAACTTATGAGGGAATTCTTAAGATCTACAATCAAACCTCCCCTTCAAGCCATGTTTTTTGCTTAGTTTTCAAAGGAAATATCTAAACCACAAAGGGGTACAGACACATGCTGATTTTCCCTCCACGTTCTCCTTAGGTTTCTTTAGCCATGTCTTCTTTACCTTCTCTCTTTCCTCATTAACATCAATATGCCTCTTTTTTAGAAAAAAATTATTTCTCATTCCTTCTTCTATAGAACCTATCAATATGCCCTAATTCATTGCAACTGAAAGAGGTAGGAACTTTTTGTGGGCCATTCTAATTTCTTCTACAATTATATCTGCACACAATATCCTATTGTCCATATTTGTTGCAAGAATTACAATATCAATTGAAAGATTGAACATTTCTACCATTGCTTACATTCACAAATCCATTTCTCATCATTCTAATTCTGCATTCATTTTCCTTATACCCAAACCTATTGCAAGCATAACATTGACCATTAAAGGGTTGTGATCTAATAACTTTTATACTCACTAGCTTTGTGTCCAAACTTATTAGTGAAAAGCATTTACCATTGAAAACATAGGGTGCCTGGTTTGAACAGGGACAGGCCTTCTAAAGGAATTGTTGCTTTGGATTGGACTGGAACCCTATTGATCATCATTATGCTTCTTGGATTCATCCTTGACTTTTTCGTTTCCCTTGTCATCTATGTTTGGAGTCCTATGACTTCCTCCTTTTCCAAAACCAAGTCCTTTTTCCTTGAAGGATTTTTGAAAACCAATCATTTCATCAAGCAGATCACTATTTATAATACCCCTCCTTGGGTCTGTGTTCTAGTTCATGTGTTTTGGTTATGTTGGTTCTTGCAACTGATGTTTCATATTTACCTAAGAATCTGCATTATTCTATCAATAGAAATCTAAGATTAGTGGCCAATTGCTCAAGAATTCCTTAGAAATGTGGAATATCTCCTTCACTTCGAGCTCTATAAAACCTATGTAGGTGCCCTTCAATACAATATTAATTGAGATGTTGAATGCTGCCCAATATTGCATATTCCTGCAAATTACTTCCAGGCCCAAAGCAATAGAGCATAAATTGGCCCCTTACGGAGTCAGCTCAATTCTATCATATCTTACAATTTACAGCAAGCTATAAATCAAGAGTTAACTACATATAACCATACAACATAAAATAATATATCTGGGTTGATTTATTTGTTACTGAAAATATAAGCGGTTGCACACAAACTAGTACCTAATCCCTTGGGCTACAAAGTCAAATACAGAGTTATAAAGAATCCTCACAACATTTAAGGCAAGACTCATTAGGATTTCATTAAGTCAATTCCTAAAATTAACATATCCTTTCCATGTCAACATGAAATTCTACTTAGATATTTGTGTCATATATTCTAACCATTGTTGTTTTACAAAGCATTTAACTCCAACTTTGACAGAGGGCTACTGAATAAGCAATAAACATTGCAATCTTAATTTGCAATGATGAATTCAAACCCCTAAGTTTATTAAATTCATATGGTTCAGAATACATTCTACAGAGACAAATCCATGAATGGCTACCATCTTATAGCACAAGATGAAACGCCTATCTTCATAAAATTATTGCAACTGTATATTTGATTCCATACCCTACAACTTAGTACCTTCTATGTACATTCCATTTTCTATCCAATTTTCAGTCCTCTGTAATCAACCTTGGAATCCCTTTTATAACACAAGGGATGCACACGTTTTAGGTTGATTACACATACATAACCAGCTAAACCGCTTCTAGTCAGTCATACAAAACTGTTCACCTCTTGAAATGAATATCTTCAGGTTTTGTCTTTTTGTGCAGTTGTTAGGTTGCCTTGTTGATGGCCCCAAGGTCAGAGTCCTCCAGCAAGCCCGTGAAAACTATGAGCCTTGCCACTATTGCACTTGGACGGTCAGTGTTACAGAGATGGCTCAGGTATGACATTATCATCAAGTACGCCTTCGTAGGGGAGAGGGTCGAAGATGCTCCTCAAGGGGTGCAGGATGACTCCAACATCCCAGCTTCTGGTCTCACACCCAGACCTTCTGATCTTATCTCCCCTTGAAGGGGGGCCTAAGTAAAAACCACAGAAATGAGACTTATTTACAAGATGTGAAAGTAGCATGCCCTTACACTCGATAGTTTTGACACCTCTATGACTGCAACATGACATTTTGACACCTCTATGGCTGCAAAGTACACCATCTTTATGCTCAGGGTCTCGGTCTTTATATACTTACTGTAACAAAGCTCCTAGCACATGCACTCTCTCACACTCAGAGATTTTCATATTTCTATCACCTTCTGGCATGTGTTGCTTACATGACACCATTTGGTGGATTTAACCACCTATGGACTGCACTAGATGTTGACAACTGCATAGCCTGAGGATCTGTTAATACTCCAGGAAATTTTGGTTAATCTCTGCGGGAACACAGGACCCCATGTATCCTCACTGGAACAAACCCCCTGTGCTTCTGCTGCCCATTTTCCCAGCTTCTTATCATCACCATAGGAACACGGGGTAGCAACTTGGTACTTGGGACAAGATACCCCGCTGGTCTGCTATGCAAACACAAGAAACCTGGTACACACTGCGGGAACGTAGGCTAACCCAATTTCTCAGCCTTTTCTTTTCCCTTGTTCCTCCGCATCATGATAATTTCTTAAATTAGTTAAGAAAAATTCTTTATATGGTTAAGAATTATGTTAGTAATATTAGGTTAGTGTAAATTTGTATGAAATTGTTTAAATTACTTTTTTTTAATAGAAACTTCTATTTAAATGTTAATTTTTCTTTTTATTTATTGGTATTGTAAAATTAGTTAGGGTTAAATTTATCAAATAAGATTTTGGAATATGAAATAAAGAAGAATTAAATAAATTATATCATGTTTAGATTAAATGGGTAATTTAAGGATTTTATTTTCTATTGTTAAATGTTAGTTAAAATTTAGTATGGTGGTGAAGATAGATAAATTTATTTCTAACATATAAATCATAAGTTTTGATGAATTAGTGTTATGTCTAGAAAATTATTCATTTTTATTGGATATTATAAAGTTAATATTAATGGTTGTGAAAACTAATACATTATTAGTCATGTATTAAGATGTTTGATTGTTAAAGTTGTAGATTAATTAGTGTTGCCTTGTATTGGAATTATGAAATAAATTTGTGATTATAGTTATGATTATAATGTATTTGTATGAGTAATATTATGGTGAGTAATTATAAAGTCTTTTGAACGAGAATTATCAAACTAGTTGATGACCATTGTAGAATTTGTTACGTTTATATTTTCATGTTGAAATTCTTCCTGCTTTCATACATATGACTTGGGAGTTATCCTTTTGTTACTGGAGGTGTGGTTGTTATTTTGATGTTAGTCTTGTTGTGGTGTTGTGTTGATTTGTTGTTATGGTGTTTAAACAATTATGTTTTTACGGTACTTTCTAGTTTGTTATTAATTTATGAATTTATCATTATATTTTGTCACAAGAATGTTTGGTATTTATATGTCAAGGTGGATCCATATGTTGATGTGAGCTTGGGGTTATGTTGATATGAGATATGAGACATTTGATTTAATTGTTGGACTGAGAGGAGGTCCTTGTAAGATATATTTATCATGTTTCATGTATGAAATTGATGATTATATCTCTTTGAAGTGGATTCTTTGTTTGATTTTGAGATTCTATGCTCCAAATCTCTTCTTTTGGTGGTCCTTTCGAATCGAATGAGCCTTGATATTTCTTTTGCGCTTATTTGATTTTCTTACCTTTTGGTTTCAATTTGGAGCATAGGGGAGAGTTTTCTAAGAACATGGCTAGGAGACTAGCTTGTAATGGGGACCAAGGACCTAAGTGGTCAGACCAAGATAACCCATTATGAAGTTGTAATCAAGTGATAACATAGTAAAATGAATTGGGTTGGGTTACACAGTAATCAAGATAATTAATTTCCCTCACCCATAACCATGAGAAATCTTGTGTGGACCATGGATGAGTTGGAGAAGTTCTAGTTGTCTGTAGGGCATTGATCTAGGAAATCAACTTCCTTGTCCTAATGAAACATTTTTTATTACACATGAGTTCTCGCCTAGGGAGTGGGGTCTGGAGAGACATGTTAAAATAACCTAAGATAATGGAGGACTATGTGATGACACTCTCTTGTATGTGTCTTGGGATTCCGTTTAGCTTGTCTTATGGTTCACCTATAGTAACTTTGATTTTCTTTGTGGTATCTTGTGACTTTCTTATTGGTGTCTTATATGTATTCCTTTATGTAATCCCAAGTGATAACCATGTTGAATCCCTTGTGATATTTCATGTTTTGGTTTTGGATTCTCTTTTGATATTACTATTTTTGCGCTACCTATTTGGTGTGGGGCCTTGTGTTATCTCCTAGTTCAAGGGAGTGGGCCTCAGGTTTCCATGTGGTTGGGTGGAAAATATTTTATCCATCGAGCTTCATCTTCTTGGTTCATGAGTTTGGAGGGATTCTACTTCTCTGTGTATTCCATGTAGCTTCTTGACTCATGTTGGCATTATGTTGTTATTGTACATTGTATCAGTATATGTACCCTCACATAGATGTAATGTTGTTTCATTGCAATCCTATAATGGATATAATTGTTATTTGGATTGTACACATTTGTATCCATGATTATCGGCATTGTAATTGGACAAATGATGGCGTGGACCTAAATATTAATGTCATGTATCTATTTGACATCTTGATTGTAAGGATTCTTATGGGTTGAATCATAATGTATATGAATTATATATTTATGGATGTCTTTTGACTTATGAATTTGTTATGTGTTGCTAGTAGCTGTTGGAAAGTGACAATGCAAGCAATTGTTATTTTGTCATTGTTGTCAAACCTTAACTGGTGAGAATATTGTTATCTGTTTGAGTACCATATCTATTGTTGATGAAGAAGATTTAACAAGAAGACCAAGTGAATGGTTGATTTAAGGAAAATAAAAGGGTACTTGATTAGTTGGCACTCTGGCAAAGCAATTAGTTGTTTATCTTTCAAAGATAGTTTTTCTGGCTGTTGTTGTGCCGAGCAAAGTTGCTTGTGCCGAGAAAAGTTTCTTGTGCCGAGAAAAGTTGTTTGTGATGAGAAAAGTTGTTCAATGCTGAGCATGAGTGAAATTGCCGAGTGAAAATAGTGATGTTGGCCGACTTACAGTAATTGCATTAATGATGAGATTTGAGATCTCTGGCTGACTTAGTTTATTTTATTGGGATATGTAATGTTAATTAAAGATTGATCCACATCATTTAATGTATGGGTAACCATAATTAATGCATGGTTTCAAGATTTAATTAGAGACTACTTTGGAGAAGTAAATGTAATGCAAAGATGGAATGATCTATTGGATCTAACCTAACCTAAGATCTACGATCTTGTTTAAGCAGCAAAAGATTTATCTGACCTAGACAAAGAGGTATATGATAACCTCAAGGGGTTATTCATTTAGTGTGCAAGAGGTGTGCTACTAAATGTGAAGTGGATGTGTATGCAAGAGGATTGCATAGTTGATTTACTGTTTGGCATGATCTAGCAGAGAAGGCTGAATACAGAAGCAGAAGAGTTGCATGTGTGATTGCTTAACAGATTTCTAAGCAGATCAGAAGGTTGAAATGACAATGCAGGCTATCTAGTAAGTTAACATCAGAGTTGTAATTGGATCTGAATTTGCAAAGTAAGTTGTATGTATCAAATCACAACTGTTGATTACTTTCTAACCATTGTATCAGTTAAATCCTTTAACAAGGTTGACCTAACAGTCATTTGTATAAATCCTCTAACAAGGTGACATTCA
>MU227201.1:265994-281394 GCA_018584345.1 Thuja plicata | reverse complement strand
CATCTATGATATTGGATATCATATAGAATGAGTTGTATATTCATTAGAGATGAGATTTTGACAATGATGATAGCGCATACCATATATAATGAATTTTATATTCATTAGAGGTGGGATTCCTAAACAATGGCAATTCAAGGTTGGTATAACTCTGTTGCCCAAATGAGGTTAAGTCACAATTCCAGATTTTTATAGTCTCATTGCCAATGGCAATTTGAGGTTGGTATAGCCTCGTTGCCTAAATGAGATGAATTGGAAATTTTAGATTGTTATAGTCCCATTGCCAATGGAAATTTGAGGTTGGTATAGCCTCGTTGCCTAAATAAGATGTAGTGGCAATTTGAGATTGTTATAGTTATGTTGCCAATGACAATTCGAGGTTGGTATAGCCCCGTTGCTAATTGAAGATTTTTATAATCTTACGTAGGCAGTATATATACTGATAGGCAGTCATATGCATATGTGTAGGCTTGGATAACAATGTCCGTATCCAAGAGAACTTAGGAGCCATGTTCTATGGTAAGACGGTCGATAGCCTGATTGCTTAGGGTGGATCTTATATCCCTCAAGACAAGAATCAGGGATTCTATGAATCTCGACCTAGAGGTAGTTCCTAGGGTCAAATTCCACTTACTAACCTAAAATAGAATAAGTGTCATATAAATATTAAGTAATATCTTGTACTAACATCAATTTTTGTAGGGAATTATATAAGGAGAATAACAAGGGACATTACACAATATGTGGCTAAAACATTGAAATATCATACTTATCTATTAGTATATTTATAAATTTTAGGAAAATGAAAAATGTTGATGAGTTTTTGTTCAATTGTTTTCCATTATAGTGTTAAAACTAACAAAAATTTGATAGGAAAGTGCACTTGTTTAAAAAAAAATTCTTAAATGTTTAAAAATGACCTAAATGATGAACTCTTTCATGGAAAATTACTTGCCTCCGTTAGAAGTGATTTTTTATTTTCTCTTACATCATCATATTCCTTCATGGCCTAATGTAGGTATGTAAATGCAAAAACTCTAGCTTCTTTAAATATTTTTTCATTGGGAAAATCCAATTCTGAAGCCTTATATAAATTCAACATAATTGTCATGACTAGATCCAAAGCCAATGAATTGTCCTTCTTCACCTTTGAATTTTTGAAAAACATTTGCTTGCATATCCAAAATATTCTAGTGATTTAAAAATCTTATCTATAGAAAGTCAATCCACAAAAAAGTTCAAAAATTCATCACCTGAGGAAACATCATATCTATTTAAGCATAATATTTGAAATCTTAGAGCCATTGTGTTGAGATCATCAATAATATTATGTTTCTAGTACCTATTAATGACAACATTATTTGATCACAAATCTTCTTAAATCTAATGTCTACTATGCAATATTTGATAACAAATATTCTTAAATGAAATGTCTGCTATGCAATATTTGATACAAATTCTTGACTAAACATGTATACTTATAGATATAGTCAATTGTCATTTTGATTTCCTCTTAAAAATGTCGATCAATTCCCAAGCGTCGTAGAACATCAACAAATGAAATCCTTTCAAGTAGACTAAATTCTTCTTCTCCACTAGAAAACATATCATGAAGCTCATTGATTAGTGTTTCTCTATGCTCATAGTATGAGGAATCCTGATCAAAAAAGATAAAAACAACCTTTTACATCAGCTTACACAATATAAAATAACATAAATTGGTGTGAATGAAGATGTCTAATTTTTTCATACCCCATATGGAGAAGTAAGAGACTGAATGAAATCATCACTCCACAAGTTAGGATGATCTTTAAAACGAAAGAGATAAGGAAATGCCCTTTAAAATGAGAGAAAACAGTAATAATAGAGTCTTCATAAAATGAATTTGCATATATAAGCATACCACTAGAAGCTTAAGGGTACCTGCAAACATAAGTGAGAATTTTAGTGTAAGGATGCCTATTTATAAAGGGTTATAGAGAGTTATAACAAGTATTCAAGCATTGATTGTAGCAAAGAACGTGTTTCTAGAGTCCAAAAAATACATGTGAAGACTTGTATTACATACTCTCGTAGTGTGAGCTCCAACATGTGAACATGAGCTCAAATTATGAGGAAGGGGAGATGAGCTCAAAATAATGAGGGATAGGATTTATCAAGGTGTATCGTAGCATGGTTGGGACATATTTGTACATAATAAATTTTTAATATTAATACCATAGCATGTGAAGATGAGTTCAAATAAGGTTTTTATATTAGTTTTTAGAGATTAATTTTTCTTATGGTTGGTATATATTTGTCTTTTGGTTGTAAATTATAAATGAGGAGTTTAAGGAGTTGTCAACATCAAGTTTGAAGAATTCAAGTTTAAATTATTGTAAAGCACATGTTGTCGAGTGGACCAAATGGTGGCTCTTCCATTTTTTAGAGACGAGTTTAACATATCAATGGTCATGATTGAATAGATCATATCAATGCATGAAATTGTGTCAAGTGGCATAATGAGATGAGGTGAGGAAATAGAGGGTACTTTGAGGGGACACAAGGAGATTTAAAATTTATATTTATGAAAAATAGGAATGAAGAGGAATACAGGAATTAAAATTTTCTTTGCAATGCTTGAGGAAACAAGGAATTAATATTTTCTCTATGCACTTGCGTAGCTAGGGATTAGGTGGAGATTAAGAGATAATTAAAAAATTTGGAGGATAAAAAATGTAGAGAAATGAATTAAATTAAATTAAATTAAATTCTTTTTTTTATTTTTGGAGAAAATGGGATAGGAATAAAGGTAAATAATTAAAAAAAATTCATTGTCTTAGGCTAGGCTCTATGAAAATAATAAATATTAGTTAAATAGTATAATATTATTTAATTACCATAAATGATGGAGAATTAGAAAAAAGAGGCATGAATTGATCAAATGTGAATGGTAAATTTTAGTTGTTTATAACAAATTAAAATATAATGCCTAGAAAAGATGAATAGATTAGGAAAGATTCCCCAACCATACAAAGGAGTGACAAGGAGGAAAGATAATGGAAGTGAAGATGAGGATGCAGATGAAGATACCCCTTTGAGAGGACAAGTGGGTTTAAGAGCACATGAGTGTGCTCTTGAAATGGATGAGATGAAGCATGTGCCATATATGGTTGATTACGTTAGATGTTTTATAGATGTACTATGTATGTTATAGATGTGTTATAAATGTGTGATGTATGCTTGTGATGATAATGATCATGGAAGAAAGGATGTTAACACAAAGAAATATAAATGCACTTAAGATGAAACTAATGGATAGTGAAATGATTATGTTGGGATGCAAAGTAACAACATTTTTTATATTATGCAAGATGAAACAAAATGACAATGCAATGATATTATGGATGAGATGAAAGAAAATAAGTAATGGAAGAAGTATGGATGAGTGATCTTGTGCCAAAAAATTCATGATTAAGTTGAGAATGAGGAAAATAGATTTGCTAGGTAGAAGGGGGGTAGAAAGATAAGATGAATGGTATGAGAAACCAAGGTGGTATCATATCATATGTATAGGACTAAATAAATAATAATGTTAGTCCAACATGTCCCAATAGTTACAAAAATGTTTGGTAAATGTGATGCCTAAAAATCAAACAGAATGGATAACCCACTTTAACACAAGATCATGAAGGATTTCAATGCAAACAACACAGGAAAACCCATAAAAATAAAGAACACAAAATCTAATATCATTGATGAACTATAACTGATTGAATGTTTGAATATATTAAGTTGATGATCACCGAGCTACAAAAAGTTAATGCAAGACATTAAATCAGTTAATGTATTTTATTGTCATTGATGTGAACTTGGTATAATATAATTGGTCATATTCATGTTGTCAAAGATTTTAGAGAACCAAAGAGATAAAGGTTATGCTTTCAGTAATGCATAAAGGATCAGTATTCACCAAGTGACAACAAACACTGATGGAGAGTGTACCCTGACAGATAGAGAACCCCAAGAGAATAGTCACAATGATACTCGAGAAAGAAACCCGAGCAGCATTACCAAGAAGAACTAAAATTCATTATGTTGCCCGATGGATAGACAACCCCGATGGATAGAACAACCCCGACAGATAGAGAACCCTGATGGATAGACAGAGATGCCTGAGGACAACTAAAGTCAAGACCAAGCAAACAAGGAGTTAAACACCGATTAGAACTAAAGTTCATAAATGAAAAAAGACTTAGCTGGCAAGAGCTAAATATGGATTTAACTGGTTGATTACATTGTTTTCATCGACAAGTTAATAGATAGAGATGAGCTGGAGATTTTAAGCTAGTTTTATTCCTGAAAACAAGGAGAGATCTACGAGATAAAACTAAAGCATGATTTAAATCAAGATTGGCAAGATTTAGGGATCACGTCAAGAACAAGAAATTCAAAGACATAGAAATGGTGAAATCATGTCTATAAGAGAGACAAGCTATTCATTAAAAAAATGATTCTGAAGAGAATCTGGTGAAGATAGAATTCTTCTTTATAGACCTGATCAATCAAGTTGAAGGATAGAGATAAAGATTTCTGCAGACACCAAGCAACAGAGAAGCAACATCATTCATCGAGCATAAAGAAGTGGATCAAAGATATTGAATTGATAAATTGATCAGAGAGGTATAATGAGCTTACAATAGATCTAGAAATTTGAAATTCAAGTTGTATTTATGAACAAGTTATATTGTTTCAGTTTAACCATTGGAGAAAAAATTCTCTTGAGATAGCAAGATTTAATCATCCTAAATACATATTGAGATACATTCTAAGGAGTATAAAAAGGTTTTTCATCTTGATAAGCATAGTGAATGCGGAGAGATCAAGTGATTAACTATTGGTGATAAATCCTCTAACAAGGTCGCACTTAACAGTGTGTTTGTAACCTTTAATAGGGTTGGCTCTTCACCGAGCCCACTTCAGAAGAGTCAAAATTTTGGGTTACCGGTCCCAAGTGGTTTTTCCCCTAACAAGGTTTCCACGTTAAAAATCCATGTTTCAAATGTGTATATGGTTTATTGCTTTGATGTTTTACTTTAGAAATTACTACAACAGGATTGATCGGTAAACGCTAAGTTATTTATTGCATTTTGGTAAATATTAAGACTACTAATCGGTAAAGCTTAAGAATAAGGATTAACAAGGATCTCTGAGCAGTCGTTATTTGATAAAATTGTTTAAAGGCATTCATCTTGTAGGACAAAAGATAATTAGAGGTTTTATATTTTTGATATAAATTTTTGGGTTAATTATTGGATTAATTTTTGAGGCCACTAATTCCCCCCCCTCTCAGTTATTCTAACAATCATGACCGTAGTTTCACCATTCAATATACACCATCTTATGATGGATTGTAGAAACCTTGAGTGAGAAAAAATAAGCTCGTAATAAGAATAAATAAAATCCAAAATCACAAAATAAATATTAAAGAATATCACTTTAGTTATGAGGACTATTCAAGGATTCAAGTTCAAATGAGATTAGGATTCAAGTTCAAATGTGATTAGGATTCAAAGTTCACATAATTTCAAATTCAGAATAGCAAAGTGCATGTTGTGAGAGTAATAATATGTGGCAAGACTTCTACTATCCATAATAGAGTTTTTCAATGCATATGACAAAGGAGAGATGTTATTAACTACGTGATACTCTTCAAGATTGTCATGGCCCAAAATTTATGATATATATTGATTGCTCAAATTTTGAACTAAAAAGAGAAACAATTATTGGTTTCTTTTGGTAGTGGAGTAAGCAATTATGATAGGCAATTAAAAGAGGAAGATAAATTTGGAGTGAGATCATTATTAATATTCAATTATTGAATCCAAATAGAGTGTGGACTAAAGGAGTACTAAGTCATTCATAATGAAATTTAAGAAAGATAGATTGTTTTGGAATGTGTGAAATGTGTAATGTGAAATGTGAAATGTAAAATTTGAAATGTGAAATGTGAAATGTGAAATGTGAAATGTGAAATGTGAAATGTGAAATGTGAAATGTGAAATGTGAAATGTGAAGTGGGTAATTCTACATGAAAATGAATGTCAGTGGATACGACCATTATTTGACATTTATGAAATGAATGGTTTAGATGCATTAATGTGGAATTAATTGGTCAAATATTTCAGCTGACAGACTATATTTTTGGTGCTACCAAATTGACTCTCCTTGTCTTGATTCTCTATATGACTTATAATATCATAACCTTACTAAGACAACATAGTCATGCTCTCTCTTTTATATTCATATATTTCTCCTTTTATCTTGATATTAGATTGATAAGATCCCAATTCCCTTGGGTTCTTGGTGTTTCTTGCCTCTTTATTACCTTGATGAAATTTTTCCAATGTTATGTTGTAATTTACCAAGAGTATAAATGCAAGTTCATACTCCTGCTAAAATGGGGGATAAATGTAGCATCATAAATTGTATCCCTATATAATTTCATGCTCACCTAGGCCTTATTTTAATAGTTTTTTCCTTCCATGCCTGATTATGTTTGATTCTACTCACACTAACTCAAAACTCACAGCTTTGCCACCTTCTTGACCAATGTTCCTTGACCCAGCCTAGCTTGGCAAGTCAATAGTGCCTAAGGTGTCCTTGACCTAAGGAAAGCTCACTTGGGGAACCATTTTCCCCCAAAAAGGCCAAATTTAGGACCCTCTAACAATCATCTTATGGTCCAGTGGGAAATACTCTTTCATACCAGCCTGCTTTAAAAATTTGAACACATTTTGTGAGGAGAGGTATAATTGCAAGCCTAACCCACTCATTTGAAATGTCATATCATTAAATCAAAAATAGTATCTCATATGAAATTAAATTGGGAAATAAATCAAGCATCATAAAGGCATTGATGTAAGAAGTAAAGTTTTAGATCTCAAGTATTCTTGATGGCTTCCATGATCAACCTTTTATTCATATTCAACTCTGCAAGTCAACATCAACTTCTTCATGAAGACTTTGACATAAGAAAGGTTTGTGAAGGTGTAACAATTTCATTCAATTAATTCAATTTAGATCTAGCCTCTTTACATAATTTTACAATTTCAATTGGTCATATTTTATTTCTATTTTATGGTTAATTCCAAAATTGGGGTTTGACCTAGTTAAACCCCCATCAACCCAATATTTTCCTTCTTTTGCATGTCTAAGTGATAGTATCAGAAGATGCTAATTTGGCATCAGATCAAGAAGATTGAGATCTATTGATTAGAATTTTTATATATTAAAAAGTAGGGTGAGGATTTCCCCAAGCAACATAGTCCCAAGTATTTCTAACAAAAAATTTGAGGAAGGTTGTTACAAGCTACATACTGATTCTATAAACGCCAGTTTTGTCCACATTAAAAATTTATGGGTTGATATCATCCCAAGAAACATAGTCCTCTTGATTTCATATTAGATTGCATACTTGTTCCTTTTTGCTTCCTATTTCTATATCTATAACTATTGTTTGCATATATGTTTTGTAACTAGCTGTGTATATCAAAAATCCTCAATTTTACACCTTTGTCCTTAGATATCTTTCAATTTACATATTTTTAGTAGCATTTTCAATGTTCCCACAAGGACTAGTAGACCCACCTTCTATCCAATCCTCTTTAATCAAATTTGAGGTTGAGCCTCATGGATCCACTCTCCTTCAAGGGTAATAAACTGAAAATAGGCCTAGTTTCCTAGTTTGCATGCATAAGATAAGAACCCTATTTCCAAACAAAAAATAAATATAGTATGTAATTCTATCCTTTTTTCAATAAAAATGATTAAAAACTTTGATCTTAGGTTAAATTTGGCTATTTTATTTTATTTGTTTGGTAAAAGGCCAAGGTCAAATAATTTTATTATTGTAATATAAAAGTACATCCCCATTCAGTGCGAGCACTGGTTGGAAAGAACGGGGTCAAGAAAACCTCCAGCCTTGCCCAGGACCTAGGTCCAAAAAGATACATAATCAGACTTAAGGAGACTTTCCCCTTTATTAAATTTCACAAACAAAGGCTTGCGGTAACAAGGGTATACCCTCATTTACAATGTTTTCTTCCTTCTTTAAGAAACATATTTGTATACATAAGACATAAAACACATTATTTTCCTCTCGCAAATACCATTGTTAAGACATAAGCGTCTTCCTTCCTTATTCTTCTATTTGAATAATGAAAGATGATATTCCTCAGTCTAAATAAAGAAAAGATGATTTTTCCTCTCACAAATCCTGTTGTGACTGTTGCCTAAAAAAACTCAACCCTTCTGCTAAGAGCTTTGTTAGTTTATTCAATATTTACTGAACCTATATGGACAAAAGCATTCACATTTTTAATCTATAATAAAATAAAAATACCAATAACCATCTGAGTAAGGGAGGGAAAGGCTTACCTCTTTGCCTGAAAATATTAACTACAATTTCCTTTCTATAATTTATTGAGGAGTAATCATTGTTTTTGGCTCATACTTATTGAAGATAATAAGAAAGAGATAGAAGCTTCCATTATGAAAAAAGAGGAATAAACATGGTAAAGCTCAAATTCAATCTTCAATTTAATAAATCATTTTCTATCACATTACAAATTCTTACCAGGAAATATATGGATGGGATGAAAATAAATTTTTAGGTTTAAATAAGAATTCTAACATTGAAATTTAAGACATATTATTGTAAAGACAAGAATCAATTAATGAATACAACAATGAATATATATATATATATATATATATATATATATATATATATTGTTGGAGATTCACTTCTGGCAGCTAGTTGATTGTATGTTTCTCATTGATGACAACATATAATATACAACAGTGTTCTGTATGTACTTATCATAATGATGATATCAACCCTTGCACGGTTATATTCATGTTGTAGACATGTTTTTGATGCTTTGTTCATACACGTAGGATTAGATTTGATGTTTCAGTTAAGTTGTGTTAATATGTTATTGGCAGTTACAGTTTCTGGAGAGTATCTGTTCAAAGCTGGCGTATTTATCATGTTTCTTGAGTTGCACCTATCTTTAGGATACACGTGTTTATATTAATTATTAGTTATGATTTTATCATGTTTGGTTAAGAGCACTTGTCATGTTTCATCAGGATCGTGTTGTTTGAGATAATTTGGTGGAGCTAACTCAGTGAAGCATCGTGTCTGTTCAGTTCGTGTTGCGCAGTCTTAATCTTGATTGCATGCTTAGTTAAGCTGACAAGGATGTTGGTGAAGTGTTTCCCATAGCCTTCATGACCTTATACTTTGAGGAAGATACGTATAGTAGTTCATTTGTGAATGCTAAGTGTGAATGATAAGAATAGAGATAGAAAAAGTACAGAGCAGAATATCAGTTGTGTTTCATTCATCAAGGATCTATGTGAAGAAATAGTGGAAGATTACATTACATTAGAATTGATCAAGACAACAGGTCTACTCTATAGTTCATCATTAGATATAGTGCATATCTATTCTACAGAAGGTTGCAGCCTTCACCATTGAAGCAGTGAGCTTTTGGACAGTGAGTCTTCACCCTTAACAGGGTTATTTGTAAAAGACTCCAAACAGGGTTAGACCCTTAACTAGGTCACTATACTTATTGAATTGTAAAGAAAAACTCCTAATAGGGTTTCAAGATCTTCTAACAGGGATTATTATAAACAAGTATAATTCATTGTGGATGCTAATTCCCACTAGGTTTTTTACCATTTGGTTTCCCCGTAACCAAATTGTGTTGTTTTCTATTGTGTTATCTAAATGAGAATTTACCTTATGGTATTATAGAATTAATAAGAGAAAAAAATTAAATTAGCTGATAACTGAGTCACCCCCCCCCTCTTAGTTATCCTTTGGGACTATTCTAACAATTGGTATCAGAGCCAAGTACCTTGAAGAGAAAGCCTAACAGCTTAAGGTAGATCAGATGGCATACTTCAGAAAAGAGAGTCCTAAGTTTGATGGAGAGAATTATTTGGATTGGAAGAACAAAATGATAACACATCTACAGTGTGTTGGTTTTGATATCTTTGAGATAGCCACACAAGAAGTTTATATTCCCTCTCTAAAAAACCTTGCAAAAGATGATGCTACTAGTAAATAAAAGGATACATTCACAACTAATGCAATTGCCAAAGAAGCCCTTATAAGTGCACTATCTAATAGTGAATTCTCTAAAATCAAGAAAGTAGACAAGGCATACACAATATGGAAGTATTTAGAAGACATGTTTGAAGGAGACATCCAAGCAAAGAATGCGCATAGGAAAACATGGAAAAAGAAATACAACAATCTTGAGATGTTACCTAAAGAAAACATCAGAGCCTACAATCAGAGGATAAATGAAGCAGTTTCTGGAATTAGAAACAATGGTGGAGAAGTTTCAGAAGAAGACATAATGGACAAGCTGATGACTACATTGACAGCAGACTATGAGAGCAAGATCAATATTCTAGATGAAACCATGAAATTTTCAAAGGAATTCAAGAGAGAGACTTTGATCAGTAAAATCTCTACATTTGAGATATCAAGATTGAAGACTAAACCCAAAATTAAAACAGCCTTCAAAGCATCAATACATGGTAATAAAACTTTACACATTTCTAATGAGAAAGAAGAAGTTGATGAAGAACTAGAAGAAATTATTGCCATGATTGCTAAAAGAGAAAAGAAAGGAAAAGGAAAGTATGAAGGATAGCTTCCATTCAAATGTTTTTCATGCAACAAGATTGGTCACTTTACATCCAAGTGTCCCACAAGAGTCAAGAAGTTCAGATCTGATTACAAACCTAAATACAAAAAGGAATTATACCATGCTAAAGAAGGTGTAACAGATGAAGATTTAGGAGAGGATGAAATTTGATTCGTAGCCCCTAAAGACATGGAAAAATTGCTTGAGAAAATGGACATTGAAGATGAAAAGGAAGCACAGGAGTTAGCCCTAATTTCCAAAGAAGACATTAGAACTGATTGGATCATTGACAGTAGATTCTCTCACCACATGATAGGTGATAAAGACAAAAAATTTCATCTATACAAGTACAAAGGTGGTATGGTTATATTTAGAGATAACACTCCTAAACCTATCATAGGTAGAGGATCTATCACCCTGGATGGAAAGAACAAGACAGATGATGTTCTGTATGTCGATGGATTACATCACAACCTACTAAGTGTTGGACAACTACTTGACAAAGGTTATCATTTGGAATTCAAAGACAAAAAATGCATTATTAACAACAAAGGAGACATGGTTTCATTAGGCTAAAAAACAAAAGGTAATGTTTTTCAGCTTAATTCAGATGTAAGTTGTTTTGTTGCAAAAGTGGATGACAGTTGGTTATGGCACAAGAGACTCTATCATATCAATTTTGAAATTATAGTAAAGATAAGCAATATCAAGGCAGTTAGACACCTTCCAAGTATTGTAAGACTAGCTGACACAATGTGCAGGCAATGTATTATGGGAAATGATGTAAGGAGCTCTTTTAGAAGCAAGAAGAACTCAGCTGAAAATAAATTAGACCTAGTACATACAGATTTATGTGGTCCTACTCAAACAAGATCATACTACGGAGAAAGGTATTTCATTTTATTTGTTGAAGATTTTTCAAGGATGATGTGGGTTGCATTCTTAAGGGAGAAGTCTAAAGCCTTTAAGAAATTAAAAATATTCAAAGCTAAGGTTGAGAATGAATCTGGAATAAAACTAAAATGTCTAAGATCAAATAGAGGAGGAGAATTCACCTCTAACCATTTTTATGAGTACTGCGAAGAAAATGGGATCAAAAGATAGTTGAGTGCTCCTAGAACCCCTCAACAAAATGGGATTGCAGAAAGAAGGAATATGATCATACTTGATACAGCGTGCACTATGATGATTGAGGGAAAAGTTGTGCACACTTATTGGAGAGATGTAGTCAATACAGTAGTCTATACTATCAACAGAATACAACTAAAGCCAGGCGCAGATAAGACACCTTATGAACTTTGGTTTGGTAATGTACCTATAGTAAAATACTTCAAAATCTTTGGCAGCAAGTGCTACATCAAGAGAGATGATGGTATTGGTAAGTTTGATGCTAGAAGCAATGAAGGTATTTTTCTTGGTTACTCTACAAAAAGAAAAACATACAGATGTTTTAATTTAAGATTAAAGAAGATAATTGAAAGTACTCATGTAAATATTGATGATAAGTTTGTGGTTCAAGAGAGTTACTATGAATATACACCTATGATTAAGGATGAACCTAGGCCTAGCACTAAAAACACTATTATTGAAGAAATATTTGATTGCATTGATCTATCCTGTAATGAACCTGAATCAAGCCAAGAAGTATCATAGATTACAGATGAGGATGTCACACCAAAAGTTCCAAAATTCACATCTAGATACCATTCAAAAGATGATATCATTGGAGATTAGAGCAGTAGTGTTTTGATTAGATGTAAAGAAAAAATTTTAACAGTAGATGAAGAGGTATGTTTACTTTCATAGATTGAACCTTTAAGTGTTGAAGATGCTTGCAAGGATTCTGATTGGCAGAAAGCAATGGAAGAAGAATTAGATCAAATAATCAAAAATGATACATGGGAATTGGTTCCTAGAGCTAGTGACAAAAATGTGATTGGAACAAAGTGGGTATTCCGGAATAAGATGAATGAAGATGGTAAAATAGTCAGAAACAAAGAAAGACTGGCATGTAAAGGATATGCACAGAGGGATGGAATAGATTACATTGACACATTTGCCCCTGTGAGCAGACTAGAAGCCATTAAGTTATTCTTGGCATATGCAACATTCAAAAACTTTAAAGTATACCAAATGGATGTCAAATCAGCCTTTCTAAATGGTGACTTGAAGGAAGAAGCCTACATAGAACAACCTAAAGGATTTAATCTATCAGATAAACCAGACATGGTATGCAGATTAAAGAAAGGACTCTATGGACTCAAACATGCCCCAAGAGCTTGGTATGAGAGACTAGATGGTTATCTTACCAAGATTGGATTCAAGAAAGGAGAAACAAATTGTAACTTATTCATAAGAGAGACACCTGATGGATTATTACTTATTGCCATATTTATTGATGATATTATCTCTGGAGGTAATGACAAGCTTAGTGCATAATTTGCAAAAGAAATGTAGAATGAATTTGAAATGAGCATGATTGGTCCTATAAAATATTTTTTGGGATTGAATGTAAAGCAGATAGATAAAGGAATATTCATAAATCAGTCCAAATATGTGAATGAAATATTGAAGAATTTCAAGATGGAAGACTGTAAGCCAGTATGCACTCCTATGATAACAGGAAGAAAGCTTTCTAAAGAGGATGATTCAATGGTAGTTGATAAAAAATTGTATAAGTCTATGATTGGAAAAATTATATATCTTACCCAATCTAGACCAGACATATCTAATACAGTTGGCATTGTTGGTATATTTGTAGATGAACCCAAGTAGAATCACCTAATGGCAATAAAGAGAATATTCAGATATCTAAAGGGAACTATGGACTATGGTTTATGGTATCCTAAATCAGAGAATATACAACTTCATGTATATAAAGATGTAGATTGGGTAGGTTGTATTGATGACAGGAAGAGTACTTCAGGAGGAGCAGTATTTCTTGGAGATAGGTTAGTTTCTTGGATAAGAAAGAAGTAGAATTGTATCTCTCAGTCAATAGTAGAATTTTAATATGTTGCAACAGTATTGAATCGTTCAACAATGGTTTGGATCAAGCAGATGATTAAAGATTTTGGTAGTCAAGTTGATTATCCTATTTTTATTCACTGTGATAACACTAGCACTATCAACATGTCTGAGAACCCTATGATGCATGTAAAGACAAAACACATTGAGATTAAATACCATTTTCTTAGAGAAAAAGTTGCAGACAAAGAAGTAAAATTAGACTATGTGAGCACTAAAGAATAGTTGGCAGATATTTTCACAAAGCCTTTATCAAAAGATACTTTTGATTATCTCAAGGAGAAGTTGGGAGTAATTCCCTTTCCTAAGTCTGATTAGATAAAGCAACAAGTACATCAGTCCATGGTGACTGATGAATGGTTGACTACTCTATTTTTGGAGTAGTACTTGTGCCTAATTGCTTATGGCACCTTTTTCCATTGATGTCAAAGGGGGAGTATGTAGTAAGGGGGAGAATATACTCTGGGGGAGTATATAATCATGTAACTTAAAAACACAGACAAAGGAGTTGCAGTAGTGTAGAAGAATCTTTGATGAGTATATTGAGAAGATTGTAAAAGAAAGAGGACACCATGTGCTAAAGATGTTTTTAATATCATATGTTTTCATCATTGTCAAAGGGGGAGATTGTTGGAGATTCACTTCTGGCAGCTAGTTGATTGTATGTTTGTCATTGATGAAAACATATAATATACAATAGTGTTCTCTATGTACTTATCAGAATGATGATATTAACCCTTGCACAATTATATTCATGTTGTAGACATGTTGTTGATGCTTTGTTCATACACGCAGGATCAGATTTGATGTTTCAGTTAAGTTGTGTTAATCTGTTATTGGCAGTTATAGTTTCTAGAGAGTATCTATTCAAAGCTGATGTATTTACCATGTTTCTTGAGTTGCACCTATCTTTAGGATACATGTGTGTGTATTCATGATTAGTTATGAGTTAATCATGTTTGGTTAAGAGTGCTTGTCATGTTTCATCAGGATCGTGTTGTTTGAGATAATTTTATGGAGCTGACTCAGTGAAGCGTCGCGTCTGTTCAGTTCATGTTGTGCGGTCTTAATATTGATTGTGTGCTTAGTTAAGCTGACAAGGATGTTGGTGAAGTGTTTCCCACAACCATTGTGACCTTATACTTTGAGGAAGATACTTATAGTAGTTCATTTGTGAATGCTAAGTGTGAATGATAAGAATGGAGACAGAAAAAGTATAGAGAAAAATATCAGTTGTGTTTCATTCATCAAGGATCTATGTGAAGAAGCAGTGGAAGATTACATTACATTGAAACTGATCAAGACAGCAGGTCTACTCTACATTTCATCATCAGATATAGTGCATATCTATTCTACAGAAGGTTGTACCCTTCACCATTGAAGTAGTGAGATTTTGCACAATGAGTCCTCACCCTTAACAGGGTTATTTATAAAAGACTCCTAACAAGGTCAGACCCTTAACCAGGTCACTATACTTATTGCATTGTAAAGAACAACTCCTAACAGGGTTGCAATATCTTCTAACAGGGATTATTATAAACAAGTATAGTTCATTGTGGGTGCTAATTCCCACCGGGGTTTTTACCATTTGGTTTCCCTGTAACCAAATTGTGGTGTTGTCTATTGTGTTATCTAAATGTGCATTTACTTTATGGTATTCT
>MU227201.1:248380-263478 GCA_018584345.1 Thuja plicata | reverse complement strand
ACAAATTTAATTAAAAAACAAAACTAGAACTTAGCTAGGGAGTGATTTGAAGGCTAACTTCTGTGTAGTAATTGAAGAGGACTGATGAGTTGTCCACGCTTAAGACTACCATTAATTGAAGATTAAGACTAAGATAAAAACCTTATACTATCCATACTAGGAAATAACATAACCACAATCATCAAATTAATGCTTTAAAATACTAATTAATCGAGAGAGGTAATACTTTGTTAAATGGGATATCCATCTACAATACAAGAATACGTAATTTTAGAACATATTTATTTTTAGTAAATACTTCATAAGTTTAGGAGGTATCTTCCATATCTCTAGGGTTCTTGGGTGAGACCTCTATCATTTTTCTTTTCCTGCCTTTACCAGCACTAAAAATCCCTGAGATATCTTCATCATCTGATTCATTGAACCCTTCTCTATCAGTGTTTGATACATCATCCTCATGCCAATAATTATAGAACCATTCCTCAGTTTTAGATACCCTGACATGAAGAAAGAAGTAGAGAAATTCTAGGTTTCTCCTTATAACAGGATTTCTGGATATAAGAGTTGTTATGTCTTCAGTTTCCAGAATAGGGAGAGAAGGTGCGGGTTTACCACTAATCATTGGGGAATATTAATATCTTGGTCTTGTGATATTCATATCACCCTTGATGTTGTTTATAACTGCATACAGGCCTCCTAGGAATTTCTTTTTGAAAATTCTAGTACATAGTCTCCCAATATCAGATTTAACAGGATCTACTTGGATGGAAAATGCAATAAACATAGCTGGGATATCTGAATTTACTCAGTAATGATCATCATTTTTTAGGAATTCCTTTCATAAAATACTATAAACATCCCTAGTGTTAAACTATGGGTACTAAGCATGATAGACTTAAGTCTGCTAATATCTATGGCACCATCAAAGGCCACTTGTGACTTCGAGCATCTCAATTTAATCGGCGTAGCCATTATGGAGTACTAGATGCTAAAGTCACAAGGGATGAAAGAAGGATAGTAGGCATCTTATAATACTTTAGAAGAGATGGTCCAACTTCTGCCTCTACACTTTCCAACTCTTTAGTTACTTGGTTCTGCTGAAAGGATTTCTAGTGGGGAGATAGGAGTAAGATTCTTAATAGATTCGTATGTGTAATAGGTTAGCTCTACCTTTATTAAGCTTAAAGGATATTAAGCTGCTATAATTGTTGACGATAATAATCTGAAAATAATTATTAGGGTAAGTGAATATCAATCTATACTCTAAACGAGAGAGAAGAAAATAAGTACATTGATATCTATGTGTGTGTGGAGATGTTTATACTTATGAATTCATCTCTATATGTAAATTTATCTTCTAGAGTTAGTTTATAGTTAAACCATCTGTATGAAATTTTTGTGTTTGTACTTTCAGTCCACTCTCTATCTCTAATGCTACTCTACAAAATAAAATGAAATAATGATATCTAGATTAATGCATTTTCTTAGGCCAAGCTTTGTTGAAGATAATAAACCACTCAAATGTCATGTTACTTATTACCTTAATATCTATTAATTTTGCTTTGTATAGCAATTTAAAGTAAAATTTTATTAGGGTATCATGGTTTCTATTAAAAATAAAATATATAAATATATATATATATGTGTGTGTGTGTGTGTGTGTGTGTGTGTGTGTGTGTGTGTGTGTGTGTGTGTGTTTGTATATANTTAAAAATAAAATATATATATATATATATATATGTGTGTGTGTGTGTGTGTGTGTGTGTGTGTGTGTGTGTGTGTGTGTGTGTGTGTTTGTATATATATATATATATATATATACAAACACACACACAAATAGATATATATACATATATATATACACACATAGATATATATATATATATTTATTTATTTATTTATGTAAATGGAAGTAAAATATATATATAAATATATGTGTATATATATATTTATATATATACATATATGCATATACAAAATTTAATGAGCATATGTTTGTTAATATATACAAATCTATGCTTGTACCAAGATTTATTTATGTCTTTTTCGTACCTTTAAAATACTGTAGAAGCTATCCTTCTCTCTTCTTTGTGAGACAGAACCAGATACTTCTGGGCACCATCCCATAAATTCTTTTACTCTGTTCTCCAACTAGCCTTCTATCTTTTAGTCCTATCCCTACGGAAAAACATTATGTTCATAGATATATTTTGTACGTATTGTTGTTTTGGATACTGCTTTTAGCCTCTATTTACACACCGGTATGCTTCACTTATGTTCCATATCCTAGAGGCCTCTCTGCCCTAAATCATTTTTTGTTAAATTTTCATATTACACATATTCCATGAGATAAACTTTAAAAAATCCATTTTACATAGACAGAGTGTCATTAAGATAACCAAAAAATACTAACTCCATAATCAAAAGAAAAGACTATTAATCTATCTATTTAATTATTGTACAATTTAGCATTGCATATCAAACAAAACTTAAGAATTTGACAGTAAACATAAATATTTATCACTAGTACCCATATCGGTAAAACTTTTTAATACACATTTTCTATATATTATATCAAAAACTATTACTTATAAATAGAGTACTATATCATCTTTTTCCACAGCCCTATACCATATTTCTCTAAAATGTCTTACTTAAACTTTTTCAATACTTTGTTTCTAACCCTATCATCTAATCATACTATAAACCATAAAAACCCTAGTATCTCACTGCTAATTCTTATCTAGTCCTCATGAAGCAAGTCACAACTCCATTCACCTTCACATTTTTTGATAATTATAATGGCCACATCCTCCTCTGCCGACTCCTTAATCTGTTTTGAGAATTTCTTCACAGATAGAGCCACAATGCAAAATTTCTCCATCTCCATATTTTCCAGTACTTTCAAGATTTCATAACCCTCATCTCGCCAATACTTGATGATCCAATCTTTATCCATGTTTTCTTTCATTAGTTGTTTAAACAGGAAATCCAAGTTTCTTCTCATCTCAGGCCAGTGGGCGTCAAAAACCTTTTTATCTTTGATGATAAACATCGGTACCCTATGACAATTTGGGATATCTTTTAACTTATATTTCTCCGTTTGCATCATTGTCTCCGGAAATGGCACTGTTAGCTGGTTGCTAATGCAATGTACCATATTCTGTAAACCACCCAAAATGTCATCTACAAAGATTATCTGAGTGACTTCCATAATTTTGACTTTCTTAAAGCCTGCAAAGGTCACCAAAGCTATAAAATGACCCACAATATTACCATTGGTGTGAAATGTGAAGGAATTATCAAAGTGGTCATCCCCCACACCCTTTTCCAATGTTCTTCTTGCAGCTTCTGGGATGGGATTAAGAATCTTATTCCACCTCTCAAGTTTGATGGAGCCATGAAATGCCATGGCTCAGTTATCACTAAGTACATACATAATGAGCCTGTATTCCATCCTTCCTTAAACATGGCCTTCAAAACTAATTCTTTCCTTGCTATCTCCTGATAATGCTAATAAAGCATACTACTTCTTCTAATATAGGAAACTAGGTCCTTGGCCCTAAATTTACCTTTTTGTATATTAACCCCTAGGAAATAATCACTACCTTTCTTAATTTAATATTTTCATTTACGGGAAGACAGACAGGTGGGCTATAATCAAAATTACTTTCTTCCCTCCTTAATTGCATGAATTGCTCTACTCGTTCCAGACTCGACCAAAATATCATTAGGTGAGGTGGAACCCCGAAAGTATTTTCGTTTGTGCTCTAATATATAATTGCTTTGTAATCATAAAAGCTAAGGGGGGAATGGGAAGAGTACTTCATACTCAGTTATATTGGTAAGACTAGTGAGTATTATTTAACTGTGATTATACCATGATCTTTTTATAAAAAATAAAAAATAATTTAATCATAAAGAATATAGGAATTCATTCTTCAGATATTAATATCATATTCTATCTTACTACCATTACACTCTATTCTATATTCTACTAATGTTTATATTAATTATTTTGATCTAAGGTAATTGTCAATGGCCAAATTAGATAATTCATCTGCTCGACCATTACCTTCTCTATAAATATGATTGATTGTGATTTTCTCAAAGGAGTCACATAACACCAGCGCTGATGATAGGATAGAATCTAGTCTCCAGTTTAGAAGAGAACCTTTCCTAAGGGCATTAATTATTATAGTTGAATCACCTTCAATATCTATCCTTTTAATTCCTAAATGTTGACAGAGAGTCATCCCTTCCACTAAGGCCTCCAATTCTTCCCATTTATTTGTTTCCTTACCTATAAGTTTGCTACACTTAGAAATTTCCTTACCTTCTGAGTCATGGATGCAGCAACCTATACCTACCAAACCTGGGTTTCCTCGCAAAGCCCCATCAAAGTTTAGTTTGAACCAACTTGCCTGAGGTGGAGACCAAATACAATTTCTTCAATTGTTTGAGGATAGACAGTCCCATTTTCCAATAAAAGGAGGGATTTTTAGACCTATCCACTTATTTCTAGTGTTTCCATCCCATTGTGTCATAATTACTTCCTTTTTATTGCTTATCATTGTTTTATTATTGGATACTTCTATTATAGAGCTTTCAATTTTATTAATTAGATTAGATACTTCCATCTTAGAATCCTGAAAAATTCATCTATTCCTTTCTTTCCAAATCTCCCATAGCACAATCAAAGGGGCTAAAGACCATAATAGACTATAAATTCAATCCTTATTAAGTTGTGGCCAGGATAGGAGAAATTCAAAAATAGAGTTAGGGAAGGTAGACTTCCAATTAAGTTTCTTACATAGTCAATCCCAAACTTGTTTGGAAAAGGGACATCCAATAAGTAGATGATCCATAGTTTCTTCATGTGCTTCACACAATGAACACCTACTTGGTCCATTATAGCCCATATGCTGGAATCTATCAACAGTTAGGATTCTCTTATTCCAGACTAGCCATGCAAAGAAACCAGCTTTAGGCATAGAATTTTTACCCCATAATAAGTTATAGGGAGGGGAGTCGCTTTGGTTAATAGTCTTTGATCTTAGATAATTGTAACCATCTTTAATTTTATCTATTCTGGTCTTATTACCATCCCAGATAAGTCTATCCGGCTATTTCTGAAAAATAAGTTTCCTAGTTGACAGAATTGATTTGAGATTATCTTCCTCCTCCTTCGGTATCATCAGGTCTTATCTATCCTTCCATTTCCATCCATCCTTAATATTTTTATCAAAGGTTACATAATCCTTAACCTTAGTTCCCTAGCTTGCTTCCATGATACCTCTAGATTTGGTCCATTCTCCTATATGAGTAATGGCAGGTTGTCCTACCCAACAATCTAACCAAAAAAATGCATCTTCCCCTTGACCTATGTTCCAAGAGATCTTATCTTGAATAATAAATCTACAATCAAGCATAAAGTTCTAGATCCTAGACCCTCTTGGGGGATTCGATTCTCTAAAAATATTTATATGGTGGGGCTTATTTAAGTATTTATGTGATAATATCCTAACCCATTTGAGGTTGGGGAAATTGATCATTTTCCAAATGAGTTTATCCCCAAAGGCTTTGCTCTTAATTTTGAGATCTCTGATTCGCACTCCTCCTTCATGCTTCGGTCTACATACCTTATCCCATGTAAGAAGAATAATTTTTTGTTTCTCCGCATAGCCTTGCCAAAAGAAAGATATCATTATTATGTTTAGTTCATTATGCTGATTTACCAGGAGATCAAAATAGGCTAGTTTATACAGAGGAATAGCTGAGAGAATAGATTGAATCATGATTGTTCTCCCAGCCGATGATAACTATTTGCCTTTCCATGATGACATTCTTCCTTTTACCTTCTCTATTGTGTGATTCCATAAAGAAGATGATCTTGATCCTTGATCCCAATATAGTCCTAGACATTTATAAGGAAGGATTCCTTTTTTAAAATTAAAAATATTACATATACCAATAGCTTGATAGGTGGTGCAGGAGCACCCCAAAGTATTTGAAAGATATTCAAGTCATTTCAGCTTGTAGGTTGGTTTTTCCAACCATAATTGAATAAGGAATATGTTATAAAGTCCTAACTATGTCTAAGGTGTGTCTAGGGTTAGTAGTGATTAGGGTTTGGTAGTTGTTGAGGTCAAGTTGCATCTAGGGGTCTATACCCTTAGAAGTCAACCAAAAGGTCAAAGGGTTGACCAAAACTACAAATTGGAGTGGCATTAAAGGATTTAATGTTTTTCAGTGTTTTAAGGTCATATGATAAGTTTTAGGACCAAGTTGGGCCATTGGAGTTTGGAAAATGTCATTTTGACAAAATATGTAAAAGTCGTCATGACAACTTTTGCAACTTTGCAAAGTTGTCATGACAACATTTCCTAGTTTTTAGGAATTGGCTTTAATTATGCCCAAATCCTGACATGAGGGTCCAAACATGTGAGAATAGGCTATATAAGGTGGAACAAACCCTAAAGTGATAGTTGGACTTCATTGTGTACGGACTGTTTGTAGAGAAGTAAGGTTTTACACTGTATTTTGCAGACAGACATCATCCAATAATTTAATGGATTGAATGGGTTGAATTAATGCATTGAGAGTGTTTTTTGTGTTATTTTATTAGTCTCTATGGCATTAGTTTGATCATTTATTCATACTAGTTAACATTTTGTAAATTATTTAGGTTTCACTAGTTCACTATCCACTTCTGGACAAGTCATGTAGATAATGGTTTTTCTTGGACTTCCCGTGGTCCAAAGCCCTATGACCACTTGGAAACAATTAAATTCTTGTATATAAAATTTACATGTGGTGTGTGGAGTGTGTATGTGTAGGGAAAAACATGAGAACATTCAGGTCGTAGGCGAGTACTGGTTATTTTGGCTGGGGGGAACTGAACTGAACAGAGGCAATAAAGATTGCTTGGTGATTGGTGTGTGCCAATCATTGGTAGAGGGGTGTAGGGGAATGTACTATAGACATGTTGATGGAATGAGAAGAGTAGAGGAGGTTTTTAGTGTAGTTAAAGAAATCCAAGAAACTAAACCAGTGTTCATGCCCTAGAAACCCTCAATTTTAGGGGTTTGGTGAAAGTCCATTGTACGGACAAGGTGGGAAACTAAGACCTAGAAAATATTTAAGCCTAGGAAAAACCCATAAGGAATATGTACTTATATTCCAAGGGTGTTAAGTTATTTTGACAGGAAATCGACTTTACTAGTGTTTAGGAGGGCTAATAGGCCTAAAAAGGCTACAAGGCCTAGAACACTAGAAAAATTGAACCCGATTGGAACTAGGGTGAAAGATCCACAAGATTGGATCTAGAGGAGTTGAATGAGACCTAAAATAAGTTAGGAATCCAATCCACAAGAGGATGAGACAGTTGGGAGAGCAGGTGACCAAGGCAAACCATGAATGTGAAGGGTTATGGAGAAGGATCTAGTGAGGGATTAAACTTGTTTGAGAGCTCCTAGTGAGTTGGAGGATCAGATAGGAATCCTCTAGTTAGGGTGGTGATAGGAACCCTATGAAAGACCAAGATAAGGTCTAGTAGAGAGAAAGAAAGCTCTAGGATTGGGAGCTCCCCATAAAATTGGTATCAGAGCCATTGAAAGGATTGGGAGGTGACTGGTGTATTTAAGAGAGGAGTGAATCCATAGGTGAGAACATCATGGTGACTAATGGTGAATTGGAAAGAGACTTGTCAAAGAAGGAAGACAATAATAGGCTTCTTGAAGAAGCAATGGAAGAAATGAAGATAAAGATGGTAGAGGTTGTAGAGATATCCAAAAAGATGAAGGAGTGGATGAGTGAAGATAAATAAAAGGGGAAGAAACAAGTAGAGGAGGAGATAGAACTAGAGCCTGACCCTCCTCTACCTAATGAACCATTTCTCAAGTCACTCAAAGCATTGAGTGGCAAGGCTCTAGAAGGAATTCCAGTGTTCTCTGGTAAGATGGATGCAGAGATGGTTATGGAATGGATCGAAGGTACGGAGAACCACTTCAAATGTGATGGAATCATAGAAGCACAGAAGGTAAAGATAGCCAAGTCTAGGGTAAGAGGATAATCACTCACACGGTGGAAGTTTCTATAGGAAGAAAGGGAGAAAGAGGGAAAGAAGCCCATAGAAAATTGGAAATAAATGGTGGCAAAAGTGAAGGAGAACTACCTTCCAGAAGACTATGACATTTAGCTACACAAGAAGAGGCAAAAGCTTAGGCAAAAGGACCTAGATGTGCCATCATATACTAAATAATTTTAGAAGCTTTGTCTTAGATCAAGAATATAGGAGAAAGAGAGCATCAAGGTTGTTGGGTACCTTAATGGATTAAGGTGGAATATACAAGAAGAAATCGATCTCTTTACCCTAACTTGCATTCATAGTTGTTTCCAAATGGCTTTGAAAGTGGAAGAGAAACTTAGGAAGAAACAAGACTCTAACTCTAGAGGAAGGGGAAGGGGTAGAGACAATAGAGGTGGCCATAGAGGAGGCACAAGTGGAAGAGGCAATGACAGTAGAAGTCAATGTGACTCCAGATATACCGAGCAAGGGCATGAATCAGGCAATAGAGTTGGATACAATAGAGGAAGGGGTTCTTATAACAGTGGAAGAGGAAGTTCAGGGGGTTTGGGGAGAAGCTCTCACTTTTCTTCCATGAAATGCTACAACTATGGACAATTTGGGCACCATGCATATAGATGCTCTGACAAACCCTTAGCTTCACAAGGAGAGAAAAAGATATCCTATGTCCAAGAGGAGGACTGCTCTAAACAATCAGAGGTGAGTCTAGATTCATAGAAGGAAGAACACCTCATGTTGAGAATAATTTTGATCAAGACACCCACCAAAGATGAACATAAGCAGAGAAGGGCTCTTTTTAGAGTCAAGTGCAATATATTGGGAAAAGTGTGCAAAGTTATCATTGATTCAGGGTCCATAGATGATGTTATATCTGAGGAGGCAATAGAGAAGTTGAAACTCACCAAGATTCCACATGTGTGCCCCTATAAAGTTACATGGATAAAAAATGGGCAAAACATCTTGGTAAATGAGAAAGTGTGGGTAGAGTTTACCATTGGAAAGTATCAAGATAAGATACTTTGTGATGTGTTTCCAATGGATGTATGCCATCTATTTATTGGAAGACCATGGTAGTATGACAGAGAAGCTATCCATAATGGGAAACAGAACAAGTACTCCTTCAAGAAAAATGGGGTAACTTTCAAAAATTAGTCTCTGCTAGAGGAAGACATAGTGGAGAAGATAGAATCCAATACATTGTTGATGAGTGGGAAGGAATTCCTAAGGGATACAAAAGAGGAAGGAGTTAGCTATGCAATCATGTTAAAAACAAAGGAGGAGGAGACTCATACGCAAGCACCTATGCCAAAGGAAGTGAAACAACTATTGGATCAGTTCAAAGACATAATATGTGAGGGTACACTAGCTACACTACCACCAAAGAGGGAGATAGGCCATTAGATTGACTTTGTACTAGGAGCATCTTTGCCAAATAAGGCTGCATATAAAATGACACCTGAGAAAAACAAGGAGATAGCCAGGCAAGTACAATAAATTTTGGACCAGGGGTTGATCAGAAAGAGCATAAACCCATGTTTTGTCCCAGTGGTGTTGGATCCTAAGAAGGGAGGTAGGTGGAGGATGTGTACTAATTCTAGGGCATTAAATAGGATCACTATTAGATATAGATTTCCTATTCCTAGTATAGAAGATTTGATGGATTGTTTGGGGGGTGCTAAGTACTTCTCTAAAATTGATTTGAAAAGTAGTTACTACCAAATTAGGATGAAGGAAGGTGATGAGTGGAAGTCAGCCTTTAATACTATAGATGGGTTATATGAATGGTTAGTTATGCCCTTTGGGCTTACCAATGCACCTAGTACCTTTATAAGGGTGATGAATGAGGTCTTGAAAGACTACATAGGTGTATTTGTAGTTGTCTATTTAGATGACATCCTCATTTTAAGAAGAACAAAGGAGGATCATATGAAGCACTTGGAGTTAGTATTAAAGAGGTTGCAGGACGAAAATCTCACCATCAATCTTGAAAAGAGTGAGTTCATGAAGGAAGAACTAGTCTACCTAGGATTTGTAGTTTCCCAAGGTGAATTGAAAATGGATAAGGAGAAAGTAGAGGTCATATTGAACTGGCCTACTCCTAAAATAGGGACTAAAGTTAGGAGATTCCATGGGTTAGCACAATTCTATAGGAAGTTCATTAGGAGATTTAGTCAAATTTGTGCTCTAGTCCTAGAGACCATTAAAGGAGGGTTGAAAACCAAATTTGTAAGGACCAAGGCAGCTAATGAGGGGTTTGAAAGGTTGAAAATAGAAGTAGCCACTCTACCTATATTGTTTTTACCAATTTTTGACAAACCTTTCATAGTAGAGTGTGATGCAAGCAACATAGCAGTGGGGGTTATCTTAAGCCAAGAAGGCAGGCCTGTGGCATTCTTCAGTGAGATATTGAATGAGGAAAAGTCTAGGAAATCTTCCTATGACTTGGAGCTATATGCTCTTATACAAGGCTTAAAGAAATGGAGCCATTACTTATTTCCTAAAGAGTTTTTTGTCTTTACAGATTGTTGGAGATTTACTTCTGGTAGCTAGTTGATTGTATGTTTGTCATTGATGACAACATATAATATATAGCAGTGTTCTGTATGTACTTATTAGAATGATGATATCAAGCCTTGTGCGGTTATATTCATGTTGTACACATGTTGTTGATGCCCTATTCATACACACAGACTTAGATATGATGTCTCAGTTATGCTGTGCAATTCTATGTGGCAGTTACAGTTTCTGATATGTGTTTGTACAGAGCTGACATTTTGCATTGGTTCTTGAGTTGCACCTATCTTTGGGATATTTGTGTGTATATTAAATATTAGCTACGAGTTAAAGATAATTATCCAAAGGTGCCAAACGTGTTTCAGCAAGATTGCAAAGTTAGAGTTAATTTTGTGAGGTTGACTTAATGAAGCGTCGCATCTATTCAGTTTATATTGTGCAGTTGTAATTATGCTTGCATGATTAGTAAAGCCGACAAGGATGTTATGAAGATTTTTCTAACAGGTCCCATGATCTTATACTTTCAGGAAGATAATTATAACAAGTCATTTTTTAAATGCTAAGTGTGAATGATAAGATAAGAGACATAAAATGTACAGAGCAGAATATTAGTTGTGTTTCATTCATCAAGGATCTATGTGAAGAAGAAGTGAAAGATTACAATACACTGGAATTGATCAAGACATCAGGTCTACTCTATAGTTCATCATCAAATATAGTGCATATCTGTTCTTCAGAAGGTTGTAGCCTTCACCATTAAAGCAGTAAGCTTTTGGACAGTGAGTCCTCACCCTTAACCAGATTATTTGTAAAAGACTCCTAATAGGGACAAACCCTTAACCAGGTCACTATATTTATTGCATTGTGAAGAACAACTCCTAACAGAGTTGCAAGATCTTCTAACAGGGATCATTATAAACAAGTATAGTTTATTGTGGGTGTTAATTCCCACCAAAGTTTTTTACCATTTGGTTTCCCCGTAACCAAATTATGGTGTTGTCTATTGTGTTATCTGAATATGCATTTACTTTATTGTATTCTGGAGTTAATAAAGGAAAAGAATGAAATTAGCTGATAACTGATTCACCCTCCCCCCCTCAGTTATCCTTTGGGACTATTCTAATAATTGGTATCAGAGCCAAGTGCCTTGGAGAGAAAGCCTAATAGGTTAAGGTAGATCAGATGGCATACTTCAAAAAAGAGAGTCCTAAGTTCAATGGAGAAAATTATCTAGATTGGAAGAACAAAATGATAACACATCTACAGTTTGTTGGTTTTGACATCATTGAGATAGCCACACAAGAAGTTTTTATTCCCACTCTAAAAGACCTATCAAGAGTTGATGGTACTAGTAAACAGAAGGATACATTCACAACTAATGCAGTTGCCAAAGAAGCCCTTATAAGCGCACTATCTGATAGTGAATTCTCTAAGATCAAGAAACTAGACAAGGCATAAACAATATGGAAGTACTTAAAGACATGTTTGAAGGAGATGTTCAAGAAAAGAATGCACACAGGAAAACATGGAAAAAGAAATACAAAATTCTTGAGATGTTACCTGAAGAAAACAACAGAGCCTATAATCAGAGGATAAATGAAGCAGTTTCTGGAATCAGAAATAATGGTGGAGAAATATCAGAAGAAGATATAATGGACAAGATGTTGACTACTTTAACATCAAACTATGAGAACAATATCAGTATTCTAGAGGAAACCATGAAATTTTCAAAAGACTTCAAGAGAGAGACTTTGATTAGTAAAATCTCTGCATTTGAGATATCAAGATTGAAGACTGAACTCAAAAGTGAAACAACCTTCAAAGCTTCAGTCCATAGTAAGAAATCTCACATCTCTAGCAATAATGAGAAAGAAGAAGTTGATGAAGAGCTAGAAGAAATCATTGCCATGATTTCTAAAAGAGAAAAGAAAGGCAAAGGGAAATATGAAGGACAACTTCCATTCAAATGTTTTTCATGCAACAAGATCAGACACTTTGCATCCAAATGTCCTACAAGAGTAAAGAAATTCAGATCTGATTATAAACCTAAATACAGGAAGGAATGCTATCATGCTAAAGAAGGTATAACTGACAAAGATTTAGGAGAAGATGAAATTGGATTCATTTCCCTTAAAGACATGGAAATATTGCTTGAGCATATGGACATTGAAGATGAAAAGAAAACACAAGAGTTAGCCCTAATATCCAAAGCAGACATCGGAACTGATTCGATCATTGACAACGGATTCTTTCATCACATGGCAGGTGATAAAGATAGATTTGTTCATCTAGAAAAATAAAAAGGTGGTATGGTTAGATTTGGAGATAATACTCCTAAACCTATCATAGGTAGAGGATCCATCACCCTAGATGGAAAGAACAAGACATATGATGTTCTGTATGTTGATGGATTACATCACAATTTACTAAGTGTTGGACAACTACTTGACAAAGGTTATCATTTGGAATTCAAAGACAATAAATGCATTATTAGAAACAAAGGAGGAGACTTGATTGCATCAGGCTCAAAAACAAAAGGTAATTTTTTTCAGCTCAATTCATATGTAAGTTATTTTGTTGAAAAAGTAGATGACAGTTGGTTATGGCACAAGAGACTCTGTCATATCAATTTTGATAATATAGTTAAGATAAGCAATGTCAAGGTAGTTAGAGACCTTCCAAGTAATGCAATACCAGTTGACACAATGTGCAAGGAATGTGTTATGGGAAAGCATGTAAGGAGCTCTTTCAAAAGCAAGCAGAACTCAACTGAAAACAAGTTAGACCTAGTGCATACAGATTTATGTGGTCCTACTCAAACAAGATCATACTACGGAGAAAGGTATTTCATTTTTTTTGTAGATGACTTTTCAAGGATGATGTGGGTTTCATTCTTAAAGGAGAAGTCTGAAGCCTTTGAGAAGTTCAAAATATTCAAAGCCAAAGTGCAAAATGAACATGGATTAAAACTAAAGTGTCTAAGATCAGATAGAGGAGGAGAATTCACCTCTGACCAGTTTTATGACTACGGTGAAGAACATGGAATTAAAAGATAGTTGAGTGCACCCAGAACCCCACAAAAGAATGGGATAGCAAAAAGAGGGAACATGATCATACTTGATACAGCACACACTATGATGATTGAAGAAAAAATTGTGCACGCCTATTGGAGAGATGCAATCAATACAGCAGTCTATACTATCAACAAAACACAACTAAGGCTAGGCATGGATAAGACACCTTATGAACTTTGGTTTTTTAATGTACCTATAGTAAAATACTTTAGAATATTTGGCAGCAAGTGCTACATCAAGAGAGGTGATGGTGTTGGTAAGTTTGATGCTAGAAGCGATGAAGTTTTTTTCCTTGGTCACTCTACTAAAAATAAAGCATACAGATGTTTTAATTTGAGATTGAAGAAGATAATTGAAAGTACTCATGTAAATATTGATGAGAAGTTCATGGTTCAAGAAAGGTACTATGAATATGCACCCATGATTAAGGATGGACCCAGGCCTAGCAGTAAAGACATTTTTATTGAAGAAATGTTTGATTGCATTGATGTTTCATGTAATGAACCTGAATCAAGCAAAGAAGTATCATAGATTATAGATGAGGATGTTACACCAAAAGTTTCAAAGTTCACATCTAGGTATCATTCAAAGGATGATATCATTGGAGATCAGAGCAGTAGTGTTTTGACTAGATCAAAATCAAAAAGGTTAATAGTGGATGAAGAGTTATGTTTACTTTCACAAATTGAATCTTTAAATGTTGAAGATGCTTGCAAGGATTCTGATTGGCAGAAAGCAATGGAAGAAGAATTAGATCAAATAATAAAAAATGATACATGGGAATTGGTTCCTACACCTAGTAACAAAAATGAGATTGGAACAAAGTAGGTATTCAGGAACAAGATGAATGAAGATGGTACAGTGATCAGAAACAAAGCAAGACTAGTGTGTAAAGGATATGCACAAGGGGGAGGGATAGATTACACTAACACATTTGCCCCTGTGAGAAGATTAGAAGCCATCAAGTTATTCTTGGCCTATGCAACAGTCAAAGACTTCAAAGTATATCAAATGGATGCCAAATCTGCCTTTCTGAATGGTGACTTGAAGGAAGAAGTCTACATAGAATAGCCTAAAGGATTTAATCTATCAGATAAACCAGACATGGTATGTAAATTAAAGAAAGCACTTTATGGACTTAAACAGGCCCCAAGAGCTTGGTATGAGAGACTAGATGGTTATCTTACCAAGATTGGCTTTAAGAAAGGAGTAGCAGATTGTAACCTATTCATAAGAGAGACACCTGATGGACTATTACTTGTTTCCATATTTATTGATGACATTATATTTGGACGTAATGACAAGCTTAGTTCAGAATTTGCAAAAGAAATGTAGAATGAATTTGAAATGAGCATGATTGGTCCTATAAAATACTTTTTGGGATTAAATGTAAAACAGACAGATAAAGGGATATTTATAAA
>MU227201.1:213192-239471 GCA_018584345.1 Thuja plicata | reverse complement strand
TTTTGTGGGTACCATCCCCACCCCAGTTTTACTTTCTATTTGGAAGGTTTCTGGGTCACCAAATCTTTGTGTTTATGTGTTATGAATGATTATATTTTCATGCTTGCGGTAGATTAGATGAATGAATGGTCAAAGTATATACATGTGCAGAAATGTTTTAAAGTTTTAAGAGTTACTGATTCACCCCTCCCCTCTCAGTAACTTGGTTAGTCTTGATTATTTCCAACATATTGCCCATGGGATTCACGATCCTTTGCTCGAACCCCATGGGTGATGTTTTGTATAAAATTGAACAAACAGTGTATTTATACACTATTTGTAGCACAGAGAGACTATATATTTTTAAAAGTGTTTTATACAAGTGAAAAGTTTAGAAAAAAACACATGTTTCATTATATTTCAAATTAAACATATAATGTGTTTAAGTTCAATCAGAATGCTCATGACCTCAACAGTATTTAGATGTTTTATGTTTTATGACTGTATGGTCGTGTTTTTATAACATTACTATCGAGCTTCAAAGAAAACATTGAATGAAGCAATTATCAAACATGAGTTACATTTCATGCAAATCAAACATCAATTTTTTCTTAGGTAGAAGATATGGAGTTTGGCTTCAACAGAAAGAAATGTGTTTTATGTTTAAAACATTATGGTCATATTTTCAGAAGAGACATTGATGAAGCCGACAGAAGACATATGGATTTCATTGCTAAACAAAAGAATGACAGCTTGCGGGTGTTCTTAATTTTACATCTGGAGTTCATTCCCCAGTCAAGGAAATGATAGCTTGCATGGGTTTTGGGTTTACATCAAGAATAAATAAAAAGAGCCATGTGGGTATCCATTTTTTATCGTCATTCAACCAACACATAGTGTACAATAATGAAGAGCAGTAACATATGATTTTATACAGAACATAACTCAAGGTAAACATAGGGTTTCATGCTACAAAGTAAAGCTACATGGCCAAACTCAAAGTAAAAAACACAAGTTCAACATGCATTAAGTAAATGTAAACCTAGATTTGCTACCAAAAATATGAAGAACTTTAAAATCCCAGAAAGATGGACTCATATAAACATGAGATCTTAACTAGTATGAAAAATATCACACCTTGTCGACTTCAATAAATATCTACTTCAAGTAAAGCTATAGAGAATGGATGAAAGAGTTACTTATCTGGTGTTACACATGTCGAGCATGGTGGATTCCAAAGTTCATACACAATTCCATGTGTTACAGTTTGCAAACTCACAAATGAAGAAGCCAAGTTCCAGATGCAAATAAGGTACCATGTATCATGGCTTAAGATTCAGAAGAAGCTACAGAAGTTACATTAAGATCTTGAGCTCTTTAAATTATCACCCAGTGAAATTTGTGGTCAAGGCTCACAGTCTACACAAAGCCTGAGCTCTCCATCATTTTGGTTTGAGCCAAATGCCCAAACTCCAGTGAGCTTCAAAAGGAATAAATACAAAGATAATGCCATGTGTTGGCATGCAAGACTAAACTACAATGCAACACAAAGAGCCTGAGCTCTCAGACCCTTGAGTCATTACTCAAGTTCAATACAGTTTGTTGAAACCCCAAAAAACATTCAAAGAAAACATCCACAGAGAACACCATGTGTTATGGCATACAGTGTTGTAACTCACAAAAAGCCCATGTTCATAGCAAGAAGCCTAAGATTCTTAGAAAGATCCAAGTTGCAGATACAACACTATACATCATGGCATCAAGTTCCACACTCAAGCCACAAGCATGGCGACGCAGTGAAAAACCCTAAACTTTACCTCTAGAACCGAATGCAAATAAGATGCGAAAATTATTATGCAGTGTTTTTGCAAAAACTTTCAAGTCCACTGACAATGAAATTTAATGCCCTGTCATTTTGTAGTGCCACAAAAGTACCCCAAGGTGCCACGAAGATAGTGAGATATTTCTCAGTGGGTATTGTCATGTCGATCATGAGTTGTGGTCAAGTTAGGCTAAATGAGCTTGACTATGGATCAGGTTTATTACATATGGAGTTAGGGTTGTTGACTATGGTTTTGGCTTTGCCATGGGTTAAGGGTTGTTAAACTATGGTGTCAGCTTTGAGTTAGGGTTATTTATGTCATGTATTTGGGCTTTATGTTCTTGGGTTAGATTTTGATGGGTTATGTAATGTATTTTGTAATAAGTTGGTACATTTTGTAAAAGATGTAAATCTTTAGAGACCAACTTTGGAGGGGCTAGATTCAGGGCTTAATTTGGTTACTGATCAAGCCTTAAGATTAGTAACTTGCTATTTTGGAGTGGATTTTGGAGGGAAGAGTTATTTTCAAAATTGACTTCATGGGCTATATAGCTGAAATTTTTCTTTGAGAGTAGGGGTTCAAAATTTAGAGAGAAGGTACTTTTAGTAAATTATTTTGTTCCTATAACCTTTTTTATGCATTTTGTATCCATTTAGTTAATGTTGAGTATCAATTTTGTGCAAGAGGATGCATGTATTCCTTGCCATTATTCTGAAATTCATTCATGTCACTTCCCACATATTTTGATAAGAATAAAGCTCATCATTATTCATACACCTTGTTATGGTCTTTGTTATCAATCCTATCCAATTTTCTGCATTTAAAGTGTAATGTACCTATAATATAGATTAGTTAATTGTCTTGATTCCTATTCTAGGTTGTAGAATATAACCTTTTTGTAGAATCTACATGTTTGTTGATAGGGGTATTACTATTTGTGGTGAAATCCCTAGTAGTGATTTCCAAGTTAGCCTATGTATTGGACAGTGAATTATTTTGCAGAAATCATTAGGGTATGTCAAGTGAATGTGAGTTTGAACCTTTGAGAAATCTGAATCTTATTTGGTGTATCACCTTTCTAGTTTTATTCATTCAGTTTATAGTTAAAATTTCTCCCTTTCCTTTCCCAAAAATCAGGAGAAAGCAATAAGATATTGATACCCCAAATCCAATAGGAACCGGCCTAGAATCTAGAGATTCCTTCTTATTTAGAGTCCACGCACAACTCAGGAAGGTTTCCATTGTTACCATGAAATATTAGTATGCCCTAATGCCTAATTTAGGGTGATATTTTTTGGCCTTAACATTTTTTGGCACGCCCGGTGGGACCAGAAGGTCATAGATTTCACAGATCTTGCTGGTTTTGATATGCATCTAGTAGGTTGTAGACCTTTAAGAGGTCAGTGTTATGCATGTCTGGCAACTCCAAGGTTATATCTACTAGTTCTAGGCAGATTCAGTGCCTAAGATGGATTACTATCCTTCATTTTATGAAGGTGTTCCTCTCTTCGTTGAATATCAATCATATCAATACAGCCCTGCTACTATTTTATGTCCTTATTTTAAGGACAACACTCATCTCAGGCTTACCACCCTCCAATCAAGCAGCAAGCTTCTTGGAAGCACACCTATCAGTGGCCACAAGGGAGTTTCTTTAATGATTCTCATAATTATCCCCAGCATGTTTTAAACATGATCCTTTATGATATTCTAAGGAACTTTTAAGAACAACTAAGATCTATGGAGAAAGAGAAAGAGTATGACATGCATCAAGAGGAGCTATATTATCAATCTCGCATACACCAGCAAGAGATGGAGGCTCAAAGGTACAAGAAAGAGCTATTTTCTAAGAAAGTTGAAGATAAAGAGGAACAAATGAGGCATTTAGTGGCAAGATTACAAGAGCTAGAAGCTCAAGTAGCTTCTTGTGCCCCTAGTCAGCCTACAATTCAAGAGGTTTCCAAGCTGGAGATTCCAAGTTTTAAGGATTATGAACCTGCAAAGGAAATAGAACAACCCCTGCAAGAGCTCTTGAGTGAGCATGGTCAACCAACCCACTTAATTGATCCTCAATCTAAGATGTGTTATGTAGCTTAGCCAGATGAGCAATATACCAAGTTGCAGTGGCAGCCTTCATGGACTAAGCATCCTAGATTTTAGATGCCAAATCTTATCAAGGATGTCCCATGTGACTCATTTCAAGATCAAGGAGCTGAGAAGGAGGTTATTATTTCAAATATGATTGAACAAGTAACAAAGGCTCAAGATCATAGCCAGTTGAGACAAGAGGTACTGGATTCATTTGCAGATCTGCCTGCATATTTTGAGATGGATAGTGAAAAAACTACATCATTGATTGTAGAAGAATTTTTTGAGCAACAAGAGATGGTTGTTATTTTCTTTGAGGACTTACCCTCTTTTTCTGATCAAGATAAGGTAGATGAGATTCTAGTCATATCAACACAACAAGGTGTTCATGATTAAGAAGTTGATCAAAGCTTAGAAGAGTGTTTTGACAACATTTTTGCAGATTTCTATGAGAAGCTTGCTATTGAGATGCCAGAATATGTGCCTTTTCAAGTGTGCTCTATGTTGGAGAACATTCTTTCTAAATATTATGTGCAGGAATGCAATCTAGAACCAAGTGCTCCTGATTCCCAGTGGATCAATAGTTCTGATGAGCTCCTAGCTGACTTGACAGAAGATGATGGTCCTTTGACCATGGAGGAGGAGCTCACATGGCTGCTAATGATGTAGGAAAACCATGACGAACTAGAGAAAAGTAAATAAATCAGCAAGGAAGACACTAGGTTCATACTCTCAAGGGGCTATCCAATCTAGTATCTGTCTTTGTTGGAGACAAGAGAAGAGTCCTCATTTACAATAACTCCTAATTGTGAGGAGGATGATAAGGAAGACCAAGTGTAGCATGTTGATTCAAATTTCTTCCATCAGTCGAGTGAAGTAAGTCAAAATACTTCCTCTCTTTATGAAATGTTGCATGAACTGGTTAAATGTGTTTCATTTTTTAGTCTTCCTATATTTTCCAATAAGCATGTGCATCATTGTAATTTGAAGAGGAAAGGAAAATATTTTAGTGAACTGGTAAATGGTTTTGTTTAGCAAGTTTTTGTGGCTGGTTAGGTTAGGATAGGTTCATTTTCCATTTTTTCCCTAAGTGTTGTCAAGCATAGTTAGGTCAATTTTAGTTTTATTTTTCCCAGTTTTCAATAAGTCTCCAAGATTCAAGGTCTTTTAAGGTTACTGTAAAAATCTACAAACACTAGAGAATCATTCCTCAATGATCAAGAATACATTTACAATTTTTGATAATGAAGTTTTTCCTTCACTACCACCAATCATAAACATACACACAATCATTGGGAAAGGGTTTTCTTATGTTCACATTCTAGGTTTAGGGTTTCCACAAGTGATTAACAGACTCAATTCCCAATGGAATACTTTAGGCTACTGGCCCCAATGTCTAGCAGGAAGACATCCATCAGAGGTCACTAGAATTGTTAACCAAATTTTTTACATGCGGGATAGTAATCATAAACAGTAAAAAATTGCATAAAGATACATCTCTTTAACATTACTGTTCAACTAACGTAAATGACATACATTTCTATTACATTCATATTATCATATTTCATTGTACTCTAAGTATGGATCAGATTCACATTTTCAAAATTATAATTGATCATTACATTGTGCGTTCAAAACTAAATGTAGTAAACAAGTGTTCCTTCAAGGTTACATCCTTCATACTGAAACTTAGAGGACATATGCAGAAAAGAAAGCATGACTGAAGCATGAGTAGGGGTCCATGCATTGCCTTGTTTGGTAGAGTGTCTATATTTGGTGTTGGTTGTATTCCTTTTTTCTAGTCTTCATGGTTTCTTCTATTGATCCTTGGTTCAGCTCTGCATATTAAGTCTAGGGTCCTATCCTACATCATGGAAGAAAAGAGATGTTAGATCCAATTGGATCTAAGCAATACATGAACCAAAACAACATACATCAATCAGAATTTAAAAGATGAACATTTACCAATAACATCAATATAAAAGAAAGATATACCTCAGCATCAACTAAATAAAGAATGTCAAAGCAACATATCTTTATGAAACCTTTTATTGCATATGGTTATTAGTCTGCATTTTTCAAAGTATTGATGTTTGTAGAACCAGAAGAATCTGGATCAAAGGGACTTGAATCTAAGAAACCTTTTTTAGAATGATATCAACCTATTAGGTTAACAAACACAAATAAAACAACCAACATTCATGCATGAGTGTAATTTCATATGACACTCACACACAAACATTAATTGGATCATTTTGTTTGTTGACCTAACAGGTTGATTGGTGATGTGTGTGCAATAGGTGAACAAGTAGCTAAATGCATATAACAAAAGAAATGTAGTGATGTCATGAGCCCGTGCTTGAACTTCACATAAGGAATTACATACAAGAAAGATGTGTGCATTACAGGGTTATGATCTAATACTATGTGCATATGTAGAAGTTGAGGATACAATGCATGAAGGATGATACAATGATGTTGTAGGAGACACATGGGCAATGAGGGGTTCCTAGGAAAGTTATGCAGAAATGGAGGTGAAAATGTTTACTCTCATCATGCAAGATGAATTTAAAGTAATGTTGTTACTATAAGTATGCAAATACAGAAAATAATTTTGAACTAGATTAAATTATGGAAAATGCATGCTTAACAATCAATCATGTTATCATCAGTCTCATCTTATAAATTGTTGTTTTTTATCTTTACATAACAGTATTGTTTGCAAAAAAGTAAAGATAGATAAAAGGATTGATAATCTTCATATAAGCTACAAATGAAAAATAATGTGCAAAAATTGGAGTAATAGTTTATTTATATGTTGTCGTAGAATGTACATTTACAAAAAATAGCGACATTGTGTCAAGATGAGAAAAACATATGGATAAACTTTTGGAATTTATCAAGTACATCATGTCAATCTTATTTAATAAGATAAGAATCAGTCCATGGTGATATCTACTTCTGCAACAAATGAAAAGGAATATGCACATTAAACATTGATATCTATTTATGCATATGTTCATAAGAATGGAGCAGAACAGGGTGTATTCATGTTATGGTTTTGAATCAAGTAAGGATTCAATGATGCTATGGTAATTCATTTCTTTAGAAAAGAGAAAAATTATAGTATCCATGTGCCTAATGTGGATTTGTAGTAATTTTCTATGTAGGGTGTTAAGAAAACAATGCTATTCTGGTGTGTTGAAATGTCAGTGCCATGTGTGTTCATCAATTAAATAATGTTGTTATTAATACAGTATTCATGTTTGAATAAATTTAGAGAGTTCAGTGCATGTAGGGGATACAGTCAAGCAGGGGATGTACATGTTTGGGATGAGTTTCTTGTTATGAATATTGCCTATGGGAGTCACGAGGCCATGCTCGAACACCATGGGTGATGTTTTGTATAAAATTGAGAAAACAGTGTATTTATACACTATTTCTAGCACAGAGAGATTGCATATTTTAAAAAATGTTTCAGACAAGTGAAGAGTTCAGAACAGAGCACAAGTTTCATTATATTTCAAATTAAACGTATAATGTGTTTAAGTTCAATCAGAATGCTCATGGCCTCAACTGTATTTAGATGTTTTATGTTTTATGACTGTATGGTCATGTTTTTATAACATTACTATCGAGCTTCAAATAAAACATTGAATGAAACAACTATCAAACATGAGTTACATTTCATGAAAATCAAACATCGAATGTTTCTCAAACAAAAGATAAGGAGTTTGGCCTCGACAGAAAGAAATGTGTGTTATGTTTAAAACATTATGGTCATGTTTTCAGAAGAGACAATGATGAAGCTGAGAGAAGACATTTGGATTTCATTGCTCAACAAAAGAATGACAGCTTGCAGGTGTTCTTAAGTTTACATTTGGAGTTCATTTCTCAGTCAAGGAAATGATAGCTTGCATGGGTTTTGGGTTTACATCAAGAATAAATAAAAAGAGCCATATGGGTATCCATTTTTTGTCGCCATTCAACCAACACAGAGTGTACAATAATGAAGAGCAGTAACATATGGTTGTCTATAGAACATAACTCAAGGTAAACATAGGGTTTCATGCTACAAAGTAAAGCTACATGGTGGAACTCAAAGTAAAAAACACAAGTTCAACATGCATTAAGTAAATTTAAACCTAGATTTGCTACCAAAAATATGAAGAACTTTAAAAACCCTGAAAGATGGAGTCATATAAACCCGAGATCTTAACTAGTATGAAAAATATCATAGCTTGTTGACTTTAGTAAATATCTACTTCAAGTAAAGCTGTAGAGAATGAATAAAAGAGTTACTTATCTAGTGCTACACATGTCGAGCATGGTGGATTCCAAAATGCATACACAATTCCATGTGTTACAATTTGCAAACTCACAAATGGAGAATCCAAGTTCCAGATGTGGAGAAGGTGCCATGTATCATGGCTTAAGATTTGAAAGAAGCTACAAAAGTTACATTAAGAGCCTAAGCTCTTTAAATTATAACCCAATGAAAGCTGCGGTCAAGACTCACAGTCTACATAGAGCCCAAGCTCTTCATCATTTTGGTTTGATCTAGATGCCCAAACTCTAGTGAGCTTCAAAAGGAACAAATGCAGAGACAACACCATGTGTCAGCATGTAGGACTAAACTATAGTGCAACACAAAGAGCTTGAGCTCTCAGACCCTTGAGTTATTACACAAGTTAAATACAGTTTGTTGAAACCCCAACAAACATTCAAAGAAAACATCCGCAGAGAATGCCATGTGTTATGGCATATAGTGTTGTAACTCATGAAATGCCTAAGTTCACAGTAAGAAGCCTGGGATTCTTAGAAAGATCCAAGTTGTAGATACAGCATCGTACATCATAGCATCAAGTTCCAGATTCAAGCCACAAGCATGGTGGCATAGTGAAAAACCCTAAACTTTACCTCCAGAACTGAATGCAAATAAGATGCGAAAAATATTATGCAGTGTTTTTGAAAAAAAATTCATGTCCACTGACAATGAAATTCAATGCCCTATTAGTTTGTAGTGCCATGACAGTACCCCAAGGTTCCACGAAGACAATGAGATATTTCTCAATGGATATTTTCATGTCGATCATGAGCTATGTCAAGTTAGGCTAAGTGAGCTTGACTGTGGATTGGGTTTATTGCATATGGAGTTATGGTTGTTGACTATGGTTTCGGCTTTGCCATGGGTTAAGGGTTGTTAAACTATGGTTTTGGCTTTGAGTTATGGTTTCTTATGTCATGTATTTGGGGTTTATGTTCTTGGGTTAGATTTTGATGGGTTCTGTAATATATTTTGTAATACGTTGGTACATTTTATAAAAGATGTAAGTCTTTACAGATCAACTTTGGAGGGGCTAGATTTAGGGCTTAATTTGGGGCACTAATTAAGCCTTAAGATTAGTAACTTTCTATTTTGGAGGGGATTTTGGATTTTCAAAATTGGCTTCATGGGCCATATAGCTGAACTTTTGCTTTGAGAGTAGGGGTTCAAAATTTAGAGAGTGTATTCATGTGAGTTTACAAGGTATATTCATGTGAGTTTACAGGGTATATTCATGTTATGGTTCTAAATCAACTGAAGAGTCAATGATGTTGTGGTAATTCACTTCTTCAGAAAAGAGAAAAATTACAGTATCCATGTGCCTAATGTGGATTTGGAGTAATTTTCTATGCAGGGTGTTAAGAAAATAGTGCTATTATGGTGTGTTGAAATTTCAGTGCTATGTTTGTTCATCTATTAAATAATGTTGTTTTTAATACAATATTCATGTTTGAATAAATTTGGAGAGTGCAGTGCATGCAAAGGATACAGTCGAGCAGGGGATGTACATGTTTAGGATGAGTTTCCTATTATAAATATTTCCCATGGGAGTCACGAGCCCGTGCTCGAACCCCATGGGTGATGTTTTGTATAAAATTGAACAAACAGTGTATTTATACACTATTTCTAGCATAGAGAGACTGCATATTTTTAAAAATGTAAGAATGCTCATAGCCTCAACATTATTCAGATGTTTTATGTTTTATGATAGTATGGTCGTGTTTTTATAACATTACTATCGAGCTTCAAAGAAAACATTGATTGAAGCAACTGTCAAACATGAGTTACATTTCATTCAGATCAAACATCAAGTTTTTCTCAGACAGAAGATATGGAGTTCGGCCTCAATAGAAAGAACTGTGTTTTATGTTTAAAAAATTATGGTCATGTTTTCAGAAGAGAGATTGATGAAGCTGACAGAAGAGATCTGGAGTTCATTTCTCAACAAAAGAATGACAGCTTGCGGGTGTTCTTAAGTTTACATCTGGAGTTCATTTCTCAGTCAAGGAAATGATAGATTGCATAGGTTTCAATTTTACATCAAGAATAACACAAAAGAGCCATGTGGGTATCCATTTTTGTTCACCATTCAATCAACACACAATGTAAAATAATGAAGAGTAGTAACATATGGTTTTCTACATAACATAACTCAAGGTAAACATGGGGTTTCATGCTAAAAAGTAAATCTACATGGTGGAACTCAAAGTAAAAAACACAAGTTCAACATGCATTAAGTAAATGTAAACCTAGATTTGCTACCGAAAAGAAGAAGAACTTTAAAAACAAAGAAAGATGGAGTCATTTAAACCTGAGATCTTAATTAGTGTGCAAAAGATCACAACTTGTCAAATTCAATAAACATCTACTTCAAGTAAAGCTTCAGAGAATGAATGAAATAGTTACTTATCTGGTGTTACACATGTCGATCATGGTGGAGTCCAAAATGCATAGGGTAAAAGTACAAACCTATGTCACACTTTTACAAAGGAAAAGGACCACAACATGGTAACTGTTCAACTTTAACAACATAAAAAGTGGCATTTGTATTTAGAATTTGAGGATAATGTAAACTGATGAAATGTGTAAAAATGGATGAAGTTTATGCCTATATTTTTTTTTAAAAAAATTGAACAAGAATTGACATAGATTTTTAATTTTTGAAGTCCATTTTTCAATTGTTGAAAACTGCTAAAAATCTGGGGTCTAGTTCCCACCAAACAAGTATATGCAAATAATCTATTTTTCTTCTTATTTCAAAATATGTTAGAGATAAAATGTATAGCTAGTGCAGAAAAGAAGAAGGATTGGTTTTCAATGTATATTTTCTCTGTTATAATTGCTCAAAGTTGAACTTATCTGAAATCAACGGTTTTCATCTCCCACCAAATTTCCCCTATCAAATCTACACCGTTTAGAAAAAAAATTGCATATTCTTGAAGAGGACTCTCTCCTCTAGTTTTAAATATAAATTTTAAATTTTTTTGATTTGATTTACAATTTTTTTTTTATTTGAAGCAACATCTTTTGAAATGTTAAAATACCTACTTGTATTTTGATATTATAATATATTAGATCTAATCAAAATACTATAAAATTTATATGACAATAATCTTGACTCTAAGCTCCACAAAAGGGTATTTTTTATATTTTTTTAAAATATCATTAAAAAGAGTAGGGGTTATTGAAACATCGATTTTCTGAAATAATTTTATTTCTTTGGTAATTGGTATAAAACATGCATTTAATAGAGATTTCCAATTGGAAAAGTTTAACCACTTATCTAGCTTTTCTAGAATGAATCCACCTAGTCCATATGTTTGACGAAAATTAATTTTTATTTAGAAATACTCAAATTTAGTTGTGCTGAGTAGTGGTCCTAAAATGTGACACAGCTTTGTGCTTTTACCCCATACATAGTGCCATGTGTTACGGGTTGAAAACTCACAAATGGAGAAGCCAAGTTCTAGATGTAGAGAAGGTGCCATGTATCATGGCTTAAGATTTGGAAGAAGCTATAGAAGTTACATCAAGATCCTGAGTTGTTTAAATTACAACCCAGTGAAAGTTGTGGTCAAGACTCATAGTCTACACAGAGCCCGAGCTCTCCATCATTTCAGTTTGAGCCAAATGCCCAAACTCTAGCGATCTTCAAAAGGAACAAATGCAGAGACAATGCCATGTGTTGGCATGTAGGAATAAACTCAGTGCAACACAAAGAGCCCAAGCTCTCAGACCCTTGATTCATTACTCAAGTTCAATATAGTTTTTTGAAACCCTAGCAAACATTCAAAGAAAACATCCATGGAGAACATCATGTGTTATGACATACAGTGTTGTAACTCATGAAAAACCCAAGTTCATAGAAAGAAGCCCAAGCTTCTTAGAAATATCCATGTTGTAGATACAGCACCATACATCATGGCATCGAGTTCCAGATTCAAGCCACAAGCATGGCTGCGCAGTGAAAAACCCTAAACTTTACCTCCAGAACTAAATGCAAATGAGATGCGAAAAACATTATGCAGTGTTTTTGCAAAAAATTTCAAGTCCACTGACAATGAAATTTAATGCCCTATCAGTTTTCATTGCCATGACAGTACCCCAAGGTGCCACGAAGACAGTGAGATATTTCTTAGTGGGTATTGTCATGTCGATCATGAGCTATGGTCAAGTTAGGCTAAGTGAGCTTGATTGTGGATCGGGGTGATTGCATATGGAGTTAGGGTTGTTGACTATGGTGTCAGATTTGTCTTGGGTTAAGGGTTGTTAAACTATGGTTTCAGCTTTGAGTTAGGGTTTCTTATGTCATGTATTTGGGGTTTATGTTCTTGGGTTAGATTTTGATGAGTTATGTAATGTATTTTGTAATACATTGGTACATTTTGTAAAAGATGTAAATCTTTAGAGACCAACTTTGGAGGGGCTAGATTTAGGGCTTAATTTGGGGCACTAATTAAGTCTTAAGATTAGTAACTTTCTTTTTTGGAGTGGATTTTGGATTTTCAAAATTGGCTTCATGGGCCATATAGCTAAACTTTTTCTTTGAGAGTAGGGGTTCAGAATTTAGAGAGAAGGTGATTTTAGTGAACTATTTTGTTTCTATAGCCCTTTTTATGCATTTTGTATCCATTTAGTTCATGTTGAGTATCAATTTTTTTCAAGAGGATGCATGTATTCCTTGCCATTATTCTAAAATTCATTCATGTAACTTCCCATAGATTTTGATAAAATAAAGCTGGCCATTATTCATACACCTTGTTATGGTATTTGTTATCACTCTTATCCAATTTTAAACATTTGAAGTGTAATGTACCTATAATATAGATTAGTGAATTGTCTTGATTCCTATTCTAGGTTGTAGAATATAACCTTTTTGTAGAATTTGCATGTATGTTGGTAGGGGTATTACTGTTTGTGGTGAAATCCCTAGTAGTGATTTCCAAGTTAGCCTATGTATTGGACAGTGAATGATTTTGTAGAAATCATTAGGGTATGTTAAGTGAATATGAGTTTGAACCTTTGAGAAATCTGAATCTTAGTTGGTGTATCACCTTTCAAGTTTTATTCATTTATTTTATAGTTAAAATTTCTCCCTTTCCTTTCCAAAATATCAGGAGAAAGCAGTAAGATATTGATACCCCAACTCCAATAGGAACCGACCTAGAATCTAGAGATTCCTTCTTATTCAAAGTCCACCCACAACTCAGGAAATTTTCCATTGTTACCATGAAATATTAGTATGCCCTAATCCCTGATTTAGGGTGATATTTTTTGGCCTTAATAGTTTATTGATATTGGTTAACATTTTGTAAATTATTTAGGTTTCACAGGTTTACTGTTCAATTTTGGACCAGTCATGTAGATAATGGCTTTTCTTAGACTTCCCATGGTCCAAATCCCTATTACCACTTGGAACCAAGTAATGCCTTGTATATACAATGTACATATGATGTGTAGAGTGTGTATGTGTAGGGAAAGCATGAGAACATGCAGGCCCTAGGCGAGTACTGGTTATTCTAGCTAGGGGAACTGAACTGAACAGAGACAATAAAGATTGCTTGGTGATTTGTGTGTTCCAATCATTGGTAGAGGGGTGTAGGGGAATGTACTATAGACATTTTGATGGAAGGAGAAGAGTAGAGGATTTTTTTAGTGCAGTTAAAGAAAGACAAGAAACCAAACTAGTGTTCATGCCCTAAAAACCTTCAATTTTAGGGGTTTGGTGAAAGTCCATTGTACGGACAAGGTGGGAAACTAGGACCTAGAAAATATTTAAGCATAGAAAAAAACCACACGGAATATGTACTTAGATTCCAAGGGTGTTAAGGGAATTTGAGAGGAAATCCACATTACCAGTGTTTAGGAGGGATAATAGGCCTAAAAAGGCTACAAGGCCTAGAACACTAGAAAATTTGAACCCGATTGGAACTAGGGTGAAAGATCCACAAGATTGGATCTAGAGGAGTTTAATGAGACCTAAAATAAGTAAAGAATCCAATCCACAAGAAGATGAGACAGTTGGGAGAGTAGGTGACCAAGGCAAACCATGAATGTGAAGGGTTATGGAGAAGGATCTAGTGAGGGGTTAAACTTGTTGGAGAGCTCCTAGTGAATTGGAGGATCAGGTAGGAATCCTCTAGTTAGGGTGGTGATAGGAAACCTATGAAAGACCAAGAGGTCTAGTAGAGAGAAAGAAAGATCTAGGAGTGGGAGCTCCCCATTAATAGGTGCTTGTGTTGAAAAAAAAGATCTCAGATTTCTCCTGATTAATTTCTTGTCTTGAAGTGAAGGAGTAAAGATCTAGAATTATTTTAAATTTGTTGGCCTCTTGAAAGGAACTCTGCCCATATAACAATGTATCATCCACAAACTGTTGATGGGTAGGAGCATCAATCCCACTTGTTATTTGGATGCCCTGAATCTGTTTATCTTCTTTTGCTTCATTTATACTATGGTTGAGTGCTTCTACCATTATAATGAAGAGGAAAGGGGATAACAGATCCCCTTGATGAATTCCTCTTGAGATTCCAAAGAATCCTTGTGGAGATCCATTGACAAGTATGGATAATTTTAGACTTGAGATACAAGTATGAATTAGGTTTACCCACCTTTTGTCAAAACAAAAAGCTAGCAAATAATTTTTTAAGAAGGCCCAATCTACCTTATCATATAATTTTTTAATGTCTAGCTTAATAAGCATACTCAATTTTTTATTGCTTTTAATAGTATGCATAACTTAATGGGAAATTATAATGCCATCATATATTGATCGTCCCATATCAAAACTTTATTGTTCCTCGCTTATGATATTTGTGAGAATTTTTTGAAGCCTACATGCCAGAGTTTTAGAAAAAAGTTTATATAAAGTGTTGCAAAGAGCAATAGGTCAGAAATCATAAAATATTTTCGGGTTCTCTTTTTTAGGAATTAGAGTGATAAAGGTATTGTTAACCTCCTTTTAGAGGTTCTTAGAGTTCCTAATAACATCTAGAGTGGAAGTAATCTCTTCTCCCATAAATTTCCAACATTTCTAAAAAAACATGTTGGGAAGTCGTCTGGTCCTAATGATTTGTCTGGGTTCATCTTATTTAGGATAACTTCAACTTCATCAAAAATCAAGCCATGAGTTGCAAATTTTTTTCTTTGGAGATAACCTTAGGGATGTTATCCAGGATACTATTATCTACATTTGGCAACGCATCCTTAAGGTAAATCTCCTTAAAGTAATCAAAATCTTCATTAGCTATATCTTTAGGGTCCTCAATCCAATTATTAGCTTTTCTTCTAATAGATGTAATCCTATTAATAAATCTTCATTTCTTTGTACTATTGTGGAAAAATTTTGTGTTCTTATCTCCTTCAGCTAACCATGTTTCCCTAGACTTTTGTCTCCAATAGATCTCTTCCTTAGCCAATACATCCTCATATTTTTTTAACAATTTTTTTCTTCTTCATATAGGGAAATATCCATACCTCTTTCAAATACTTTTTCATTTAAGGATTTCATATCGTCTTCAAGGGAGAGTTTTGTCTCAAAGATTTTTCCAAACTTCTCTTTATTCCATACTTTAAGTCTTAGTTTAATAATTTTGAGTTTATTAACTATTTGATAAAGCTTGGACCCTACAATTATAATTTCCTCCCACCATTCCTTGACTATTTCTAAAACCCCTTCATTTTTTCATTTTTTAGCCATATTTTTCCAAATTTAAAAGGATGGTTTTCTGGACTTTTATCTATTATTATTTTTAACTCTACAGGAAAATGGTCAGAGCCATAAAATGGAAGAACCTTAGCTGATAAAGTAAATGGGAGCATAGATAAATCACCTTTAACAAAGAATTGATCTAATTTTTCATCTATAAAACTACAGCCTTTCCGTCTGTTATTCCAAGTGAAATACTCATCAGAAGTAGCTATCTCACATAGTTGATTCTTGTTTATCCATTCATTGAATGTAATAGTAGATTTAGATAGAAGGCCAGAGCCTCATCTTTTTTCTGATAACTTTGTGATTGTATTGAAATCTCCACCTATTATAACTATGTCTTGACCAAATTCTACAAGTTTTATTTCAATTTCATTCCAAACTCTTTCCTTATCTATATTAAGTATAGGTCCATATATGTTTATAATACAAAATTTAATGTTTAAACGAAGGCTAGATGCCATTCCACAAAACCAATTAGGGTGTTCTTCCAATTTTGAGAGAGCCATAGATCTTGGATCCCAAATGAAACCCACTCCTCTCGAGGCTTCATTTTCTCTCACAGCCCAGATTTCTCTCACACCCAATTTCTTATTAAGTTGATTATATCCTAACTGGTCTAATTTGGTATCTTGTAATAAAATTAAATAAGGATTATAATTTGAAATACAATGCAAAAGAATGTGTTGTTTGTTAGGGGCATTCACGCTATTTTGTTTTTTTAGGAAAAAGTGGCAAGCCACTAATATATATTATAATTATAAAAGTTGGATCAACTAGTGTCAACCCAATTGTGTATCATAGGAATTATTTCTATTGAGATGATTACAAAATTCAATTTAAATGATTTATCGTCAAGATTTTTCTTTTGAACCATAATTACTCTTAATACTTTTATATGCTTAACAAGCCTCTTTGAAGGCTCATGTGGAAGCATATTAACACCAAAACTACCTTCAACAATAGAATATGTCAATTATCTTCATTTTTCTCCACATGTATGATTGTTAACAATTACCTTGAATTTATTAACAAGAGCATAGGCTTGACTACCGATCATTAGATAGACAAGGCTAAACTATAGTCTCTTTATTTGCTTTGTGTTATCCCCCCTTACCCTACAATCTACTATTTGAACCTAGTTGTGCCTATGTGTATTTCATGTATGAGTTAGAGATTTGTATAGTAATAGTATATCATTTTTGAATTCCAAAAGTTTTTCAATAAATCCATTATCTTCATTAGTATTTAATGGACTATGAAACTTGTCTTGGAATAGCCTTGTTTTAACGAACTTTGTTTGTTACTATACATATATGTGAAGATGAGGATGCAGATCAAGATACCCCATTTAGAGGATAGGTTGGTTCAGGAGAACATGGGTGTGCTCTTGAAATGGATGAGATGATGCATGTGCCATAAATGGATGATTATAGTAGATTAGTTATAGATGTATTATGTATGTTAAAGATGTTTTATAAATGTGTGATGTATGCATATAATGATTATATGGATGATATGATGTTAACACAAATAAATGTAATTACACTTAAGATAAAACTAATGGATAGTGAAATGATTATGATGGGATTCAAAGTAACAACCTTTTCTATATTATGAAAGATGAAACTAAATGAAAATGAAATGATATGATGGATGAGATGCAAGAAAATAATTAATGGAAGATGAAAAATGGAAGAAGAATTATGGATGTGTCATGCCCAAAACTAGGGAAAAAACACACAGACAAAAAAAAATTTAAAAGAAAAAAACAACTAGGATGACACAATTAATATCGAATGCATTGTAGAAAGGTGACGACATGGTAAAGTTAGTTTTCTAGTTGCAAGGTCTGAACATAGATTGAATTTGGGTCACATCATGTGCGGATACAGAGTTGGTATTCCAACTCATTATGTAATGCCCCACTAGGGAACCCATGAGAACTAACCTAAACATGCAACCAAGTCAACGAAATAATTTTTTGTTTAAATGTTTATAAATAATAATGTTAACAACGCGGAAGCAACATATGAGACAACATGACATGCACATTAGTACAACTCAACAAAGGTTACAAATCTTGAGGGTTCCTTGACGTAGAATTACTTAAGAAAACTAATCTACGAAGAACAACTATAAAGTACATAACATAAAGGATACATCAACTGAATCCAATAATATATATCTCATATAATAAGACTACATATACATTTGAATCAACATCCACTGCACATGTCGCAGGGTATGCAATAATACATAACAATACAATGACATACATCCTCCAAAGGATGTCAACTAATATACACATATGGTACAAATATACAACTCATAAAACTGAATAAGTTTCCAGAAGAATAAGAAGATAGAAGGAGAAGAACTGCAAGAAGGATCATCCAAGCATGAAGATGAACATTGGATCTCAATGGTAATAAGAATCACTACCACCTGACCACATGGAACCAAAGGTCTACTCCCACCATGCTCAGGAGATAATAACAGGCCCACACACACGGGTATACAACAAGAATGTAAACATCAAAGGTATACAATACCATCATAAAGAAGTGCATAGGAAGAACCTAGAATCTTTCTAAAATACAATAAAGAGATCTACAGAATACCAGAGGTAACTAACACACATAGGATAACCTAATCTGTATATAGGAAGGTGTCATCATGTACGTCTAACTCTTGAGTCTCATCCTAGAAATCTCACACTAGATCCTAGCACTTAAGTGACCATACACAACATCAATGACCTCTCAAACTGACAAGGCCACTAACTATGCCTGAACCCGCACCTCGCAAGGGGGCAAGCATCATCTCATCCTCCATCTTAGCCTATAATATCGTTCAAGCATGGGTGAGGCATTATCTTATTAGATTATACTAATGCATCCTAGTAAATTATTATGTTATCACTTGTTACAATTACTTACAATAAACTATTCTAGTAGCCACTTGTGAGCTCTGGAAATTTATTGCAAGCCACCTCCTACTATACAACTAGGTAACCTACCCTAGGTTCACAAAAGAATATCATAAATGTATATCATAAACCTCATCAATGACTTCTACTCATATAGGGATACACCCTTAGAGAATCATAAATAATATCAAAGAGAAGAACATAAATCTCAAATCCGATTCTTGTCACACAAGAACTATTGGTTCTCAATTAACCAATATCACATAAAGTACTATCACATGATCAAATAAGACTAGTTAAACAACCAGGTTGGCTAAAATGATCAAGACTCAAAATTGATCTCAACAAGAACATGCACTGAAGTACACAAAACACCAAAGCTAAAGAAAACCCGAAACCTCTGGTTTTACATCCTGATAGCCAACTAATCCCAACAGACAACCGACACATTGCAATATCATTAAAAGGAAAGAAACGCACAATCTTTTAATCGGTCACTCAGAAGACACATCATCACATGATGAGTACAATTTCAGAATGGCAATAACATTCAGTGATAATCTCATTCATAGTCACAATATGCAAATTAGTTTATCTTGATAAATTACTATCAGCACTGTAATTCAATTTCCAAAGAAAATACACTTCAAGCCTATATAGACCAATTTATAAAATCCACCCTATATAAATTAATCTATTTAATAATTACTAAAAACCAAATATAATTACAAGTAAAGTTTTTTTTTTTTTTTTGAATTTCTAAAAATAGAATACCACTCAAAGTGAATTAAAAAAAAAAATCTTTTTTTTTTTTGAAAAAATATAATTTCTAAAAATAGAATACCACTCCATGCGAATTCTAAAAAAAATTATTTTTTTTTTTTTGAAAAAATATAATTTCTAAAAATAGAATACCACTCCATGCGAATTCTAAAAAAAATCTTTTTTTTTTTTTTTTAAATATAACTTCTAAAAATAGATTACTATTGCATGCAAATTCCAACAAGAATTATTTTAATACAAATAAATAAATCTTTCTTAAATAACATGCAAATAAATATATCTTATAAGTACTTATTCTTTAAAAAATCTTATTTAATTAATTTTCATAATAAAACAGAGGACATGCATTTATCCTCATTTTATATTTACATGCAATAATATTAATTTACTTAAATAATAAAACATGTAATTTGATGCAAACAAGAGAAATATTCTAAATTTAATAATAACTCTTTATTTTCTTAAGAGGATTTTCTAAGCATGCAAATTGATAAAAACAAGAAAGATGTCTAATTTAATATTAATTTGTTTATTTTTTTCAAAAAGAGTTTTTATTTCTTTTAAGCATACAAATTGATAATAACAAGAGACATTCTAAATCTAAAATTTTAATTTATTTTCAAGAAAGTTTTCTTTCTTAAGCATGCAATTTTAACTCAATTATTTTGTTTTTTCATCAAATCTGGACCCGATTTTGGCAAGAACATGACAAAGGTGAATTTTCCACTTTCAAGGTAAGATATTCACAGTTCTGAGGGTTAAACCCTTTCTTGACAAGAATCATCAATTTTTTTTTAAAATTGATATTTTTCCCAAATTCAAATCATAAAGACAATTTCGAACAAATTCATTTCCACATGAAAACCCTAATGCCCATTTTACGACTAACACCCAAAATGAAATCTTTATGTCCACAAGCATAGATTTGACATGCAAACTTTAAGGAAAACACAAAATTGAAACAAGAACATATTTCTTAAATTTTAAATCAATAAACCACACAATAATCAAACAAGGAAGATCACACAAAAGATCCTAGCTTTTCGGATGCATGGAAGATGGGGATCTGAAAGCTAGAATTGACATGAACAAGATCCTACCTCAATAACTGATAAGAGGAACACAATCCACAAATCCAAGAAAAGAAAAATTTTAAATGTGCTCCAAAATGCTCTCAAGCTTTCACAAATACTCCATCACCTGATTTTCCTTTCTCCCCTAATTGAATAATCTCCAAAATGGCTTTCAATCCAAGGATATAGAAAACCAAGCAATTAGGTTTTCAAAAAGTGAAAATCCTAAAGGGAATATAAATTATCTAATTAATAATTAAAAGAAAATTTTTATTTTCAATTTTCACTTAAAGCATGCATAACTCAACTTTAGAATATGAAAGCAAAGTGTTAAATTGAAAATGCATGTGAGAATATTTCAATTAAATAAATCAATTAATCATGCAACTTAAAGCAATATTTAATAAATCAATTCTGCACTACTAATTACAATTAATTGAATTTAATATTTATTAGATCTCAATTATCTAAATCAAGACTTAATAATTAAATCAATTAATTAAATATAGGTATTTAATTAATATTTAATTATTAAATAGCCATATATTTCATATATCAATGTTTTAACCTTATTAAAGGTGCAATAATTAACATTTATATTTTTTATAAATATTTATTAAATAAATCAAGCCAAAAGTGTCACTAACTCATCTAAAACCTATCTGAACACATAAACCACTGAAACAGAAACCCAACACACACAAATAGGCTCACAAATCCATGTCAATTGATGGATTCAAACACTAGGGTAGTCCATCATCTTCTTGTCCAGTTCTAGGACAAAATAAGGGTTTAGGGTATGGATTTAGACTTAAATATTATCTCCCCTCTCTTACCATTGAGATACTGCGATAGGGCATGCTCACTCCTGCCAATTCAGGGAAGACATAGCTCGGTACCTACAAACGTGTCATCACAAAGACAAGCATATGTACATGTAATATAGAAAACAATGGTTGAGACTAGTTTTTCGTGTGGATCTCGCCGAAATAAGTAACTACGACTCTGTCTCATACCATATCAAACACAGCAAACAGTAATGTAAATCATCACAATGATCCATGTGCATATAGATATAGGGTCAGTATTGTTAGAAAACCTTAATCAAAATGATTTCATAACATAAACATAACCAACATGAAATAATCATAAATCATATGCAAATAGATGATATAATACAACTAAAAATGGATCAATAGCATAATGAAAAGAAATACATAAGTACCTTAAAATAATCTTAAGTAACCAACACAAACATAAAAAGGCCTAAAAGATATCAGAAACTGAAACAAAAAGGCAGACTAAGGGGTAGGTATTACATCCTCCTCTCCTAAAACTAGGCTTACTCCTGGAAGATGATAACTAAACAAGTAAAGAATCAAAAAGATTCACACTATAGTGCTACTCCCCCTATTAATAAGGATCAAACAAGAAGATTCACCCAATCATCAAAAGAATATACCAATCACAACTAACACTCATTTATGCTTCAAGAAAGAACTAATGCAAGTCAACTTAACTATCTTATTTTATGATATGCAAAATGAATCACAAAGAATAATATAATTCGAATTTAAGCATAAACCAAACATCTTCTTAATCATTTTTTCGTCATCTAACATTTCTTAAATAAGTCTATATCTTTAATGCTTTCAAAAATCATGAAATACATCCATACTAAAGCTTAATATAGAAGACACATATCCATGTTCATATCAAATATAATTTAGATTAGTTCATGCAATCTTACTTAATGCAACACCAACGCAAACACATAAATTACATAATGCATTTCATCCACATATAATTAGAGTGCAATCTATGTGATGTCCTCCCTTATACATACTATCAGGGGTCCACAATGAACATGATAGAAACAATACTTATCACAGAACATGGTCAACAACCACAAACATTCAGAATAGCCACCATACAAGTCAAAGGAAAACCCAAGTGAGAGAACTTCCAAAGTTCAACATTAAATCATAGAAGTGCGCAATTCCAAAAATAAATTAGATGTGACTAACGCCACAAACTAGATAATGAAAAGAGATTTGGGTGACTAATCCATTCATAAGAAATTTTAAAAGAAATTAATGTTGACCACATACAACACAACAAGAAATCAATCAACCAAAAGTAATAACCAATAAAAGAAAAACATTTCACATAACAAGGTGACTAGGGATAGTCACACTCAAGGGAGTAGTCACTTCACGAAATCCAAGGTACCTCACTCTAGATGCGTTAGAGCATGCACACAATCACTCTAGGAAAACAATTGTTATATTTCTAACATCATCTTTATGCAAATTCATGCAATTATGAATTCTACTATGTTACTAACAAGAGTTCTACTAAGGATACAATGCATAATTTTATTTGGGGACTTAGGTTCTTTACCCAAATTGATCTATAACAATAAGGTACAATTCCAAATCTATTAATGTGCTCCTAATGAATGATATATATTTCTAAATAATGCACAATGTAATGAACAAACAAGAATTTACTCTCCAATTTCAAAATCAATCATATTCCATCAGAGTTGATTACAACACTCACACAATATAGTTCACAAATCAAATAAATTAAATTCAATACAACATGTGAGTCCAATCATACACAATCAATAAAATCAAACTCAAGGGGCTAAGAAATAGGTCACTCAAGAGAAATCACAAGTCACTCAAAGAGAAAGAAAACAAGAAACAAGGAGTTCTTCAAACTACAACTCAATCACCAAAGCATATCACATACAACATACATCAACTATCATGCTATAACAGGTGAGGCAGTCAAATGACCATCACCAAGTCTTCATACAATCCACACAAAACCAAAGAAGTAATCCATCTTCTCACTATCAAAACACTCATATAGATGATTATGAACTTCATGAGCATCGATAAGACTAGAGACCCTAGAGTTTCAATCACATATCCTAGCACAACTTGATCCTCAGTAGGTATCCGCCTATAGAAACTAAGACTAAAAATCACTCCCAAATCAAGTGGGAAGAACCACACGCAATAATAAGAGATCATGAAAAATGACTCTAAAGACACAAGGAGATGAGTGCTAACATGCACTACTAACCAACTAATGGGCACACAATTTTCCCAGAGCTCCCAGTGTAGAAACATGTGCTCTGATACCAAGTGTAATGCCCCACCAGGGAACCCAGGAGAACTAACCTAAACATGCAACCAAGTCAATGAAAGAAATTTTTGTTTAAATGTTTATAAACAATAATGTTAACAACATGGAAGCAACACATGGGACAACATGACATACACATTAGTACAACTCAACAAAGGTTACAAATCTTGAGGGTTCCTTGACATGGAATTACTTAAGAAAACTAATCTACAAAGAACAACTATAAAGTACATAACATAAAGGATACATCAACTAAATCCAATAATATATATCTCATATAATAAGACTACATATACATTTGAATCAACATCCACTGTACATGTCGCAGGATATGCAATAATACATAACAATACAATATAACCTCTAAAGGATGTCAACCAATATACACATATGGCACAAATATACAACTCATGAAATTGAATAAGTTTCCAAAAGAATAAGAAGATAGAAGGAGAAGAACTGCAACAAGGATCATCCAAGCATGAAGACAAACATCAGATCTCAATGGTAATAAGAATCACTACCACCCAACCACGTGGAACCAAAGGTCCACTCCCATCGTGCTAAGGAGATAATAGTAGGCCCAAACACACATGTATACAACAAGAATGTAAACATCAAAGGTATACAAGACCATCATAAATAAGTGCATAGGAAGATCCTAGAAGCTTTGTAAAATACAATAAATAGATCTACAAAATACCAGAGGTAACCGACACACGTAGGATAACCTAAGCTATATATAGGAAGGTGTCATCATGTACGCCTAACCCTTGAGTCTCTTCCTAGAAATCCCTCACTGGATCCTGGCACTCAAGTGACCATACACAGCATTAATGACCTCTCAAACTGACAAGGCCACTAACTATGCCCGAACCTGCACCTCGTAAGGGGGAAAGCATCATCTCATCCTCCATCTTAGACTATAATAGTGCTCAAGCATGGGTGAGGCATTATCTTATTATATTATACTAATGCATCCTAATAAATTATTATGTTATCACTTGTTACAATTACTTACAATTAATGATCCTAGCAGCCACTTGTCAGCTCTGACAATTTATTGCAAGCCACCTCCTACTATACAACTAGGTAACCTACCCTAGGTTCACAAAAGAACATCATAAAGATATATCATAAACCTCATCAATGACTCCAACTCATATAGGGATACACCCTCGGAGAATCATAAACAATATCAAAGAGAAGAACATAACTCTCAAATCTAGTTCTTGCCACACAAGAACTATTCACTAGTAAATTTTACCCTATTTTTCGACAAGGATTAGTCAAATTTTCAACACCCATTGGTCAAACAGATGACCAAAACTATTGTCAAACTTTTTTCGTCACTTATTTGATAGGAAAAACCATCGTCGACATATCAACCTACTTAATGGTTGAATTATCGACCGAATATTCACCGAAAGAATCGCTTGAAGCTGGAATAATTGTAGATCAAACCTTTTATCTAAGCAACCAATGTTTGCCAAAATTGTGACCAAAGGTGGTCAGAATTAACATCGAACACATAGCAGTCTCGTCAAAACATCAAACACAGTGTGTCACTTTTTTTACCACAGTTGGCCGCAAATCAACATCGAACACATAGCAGTCTCATCAAAACATCAAACACAGTGTCTCATTTTTTCAACCAATGTTCATCGACATCGACGTCAAACACATAGCATTCTCATCAAAACTACTGATATTAGAACATTGAAAAGGTGACCAATACTAATTTTTGGTTTAAGATATATATATATATATATTATTGATGGGTTTGTAGCCGATTTCTCTTAGAGGTTTGTAATTTGACCCCTATAGGGATAAATTCCCACATTTATAATTAGTCAAATTCATCTTCACTAGCTCACAAATGAGGAAAATCAATCCATGTAGGGATAAATTCAATCACATACTTAGAAATTTTTTGATAATCTAAGTGGAAACCTTGGAGCAAACTCCATCGTTAAGCATGCTTGAGTTGGTGTCATATTGGAATGGGTGACCTGGTGGGAAGGCCCAATGCTTCACCTATGAGCATCACCTAGATGCAATGAGTGCTAAGTGTTCCATTCATTCCATGAGAGATGGGTGCTTGTGAACCACTACTCATGAAACACGTGTCAATGAGTTTGACTCAAAAACTACACAGTTGAATCTTGCTAGCAGTATCACAAATGAAGGATGTCTATAAAAAATAACAAAATCCTATGAATTTCCATGAATGAAAGTAGTTAAATAGAACATGAAAGTACTAGTTACAATAGAAAGTAGGGACATTGAAAGGAACTTAAACAACCCAAAAACTATATGATTCCACAAATGGCTAGAGTAGTGTGATCAAACTTGAAAGTATAATAGTAAGTAGGACTTCTAAAGGGAACCCAAATGACCC
>MU227201.1:176171-186577 GCA_018584345.1 Thuja plicata | reverse complement strand
AATGCATGTGAGAATATTTCAATTAAATAAATCAATTAATCATGCAACTTAAAGCAATATTTAATAAATCAATTCTGCACTACTAATTACAATTAATTGAATTTAATATTTATTAGATCTCAATTATTTAAATCAAGACTTAATAATTAAATATAGGCATTTAATTAATATTTAATTATTAAATAGCCATATATTTTATATATCAATATTTTAACCTTATTGAAGGTGCAATAATTAACATTAATATTTTTCATAAATATTCATTAAATAAATCAAGTCAAAAGCATCACTAAATCATCTGAAACCCATTTGAACACATAAACCACTGAAATAGACAAACAACTGAAATAAAAACCCAACACATACAAACAGGCTCATGAATCCATGTCAATTAACGGATTCAAACACTAGGGTAGTCCAGCAGATTCTTGTCTAGTTCTAGGACAAAATAAGGGTTTAGGGTATGGATTTGGACCTGTATATTATCTCCCCTCTCTTACCATTGAGATACTGCGATAGGGCATGCTCACTCCTGCCAATTCAGGGAAGACGTAGCCCGGTACCTGCAAACCTATCATCACAAAGATGAGCATACATACATGCAATATAGAAAATAATGTTTGAGACTAGTTTTTCATGTGGATCTCACCGAAGCAAGTAACTATGACTCTGTCCCATATCATATCAAACACAGCAAATAGTAATGTAAATCATCGCAATAATCCATGTGCATATAGATATAAGGTCAATATTGTCAGAAAACCTTAATCAAAATAATTTCATAACATAAACATAACCAACATGAAATAATCATAAATCATATGCAAATAGATGATATAATACAACTAACAATGGATCAATAACATAATGAAAAGAAATACATAAGTACCTTAAAATAATCTGAAGTAACCAACGCAAACATAAAAAGGCCTAAAAGAGATCAAAAACTGAAACAAAAAGGTAGACTAAGGGATAGGTATTACACATTACACAAGTTAGAGACCTTAAGTTCACGTGCTACAGGAACACTTGGGTTGGGTTGATTAAACTATAGTTTCATGTTTAACAAAGTGTGACATCATGATCGTAAATAATTTGTTAGAACATAAGTTAAGTTAGGTTGATTTGATACTCTTATACTTACTTTGTTTTACTAGATGATTCACATGGGCGCACTAAACTGCATTATAGGTTGACCTAACAATACTTAAATCTTTAATCCTATTTATAACATGATCCATCTAGAACTAATACATATCTAACTTTCATCATTAAGCCATTTACAACATTCAACGTATCTTTTAAACATGATCCAAGGTCACAACCAAGTTGACTAAATAAACCCTTTCAATAACCTATCAACCTTCGTATTAGCAATCAAATTAATTAACCCCATCCGATATCATTATAATCTTTTAAAAAAAACTCAATATAATTATTCTATCCACATTAGATTTTTGAACATATTTAAAAATAAAGTCCTCACAACACAATAATTTTATCCAATTATATTACAAAAAGATGCATTTAAATTTATTAAAAAACTATCATAATTTTATAATTAATTGATAGCAATAATAATTTAATTCACTTATTTTATTTGAAAATAAAATCCTAAACTACATTTAATCACACATTATTTTAATAAATAATAACTAATTTAATTACAAGAAATAATATATATCACATTTCCTACTATTCTTAAAATACTTAATCCTACATATTAACATAACCCACTAATATAAACTTTATTTAAATTCTACCCTTTTAAAAACATATGAAATAACATTCCATTAATTATTATTAACTTTGAATAAACAATTAAACTATGCAATTAATTACAAACTAAAATCTATTAAACAAATCCTAACTAACCTAACCCTACTAACCTACCCTACTCCCCAACCTACTTTCTATCCAATCAACCCACTTCATATCCCATGGCCCACGTACCAAGTGGGAAAAAGGTGAAAAGACCAAAAAGGTAAAGGTTGCAAGAAATGTTTGAATGCCAAGGAGGGAGAAAGTGCAAGTTGATTAAAACTTAAGTTAGGGGCCCACCAAAAATGTAATCTTCATAAAGTGAAAGGTAAGTAAGTTTTTTTTTTGGAAAGGGTCGGTAAACCAAGACAAAGACATGGTACGCATGGACGGAGAAGATGTATGCATGGAGGTAAGGGAGCCTTGTCCAAGTGGATGGCTCCATATCCAAGGAGGATGAGTGGCCCAATGGGACAACCCCCCTCAAAGAACATGCATGGTAAGTAAACTATGTTGATTTCTTCCTTCCCTATTATTTTTTAAAAACTAAGGAGCATCTCACTTCAGAGTTTTATAAAGATAAATGGAGATATAGGTGCGGGGCCCATGGGTTGTCCCTTCATGCATTTAAATATTAAAATATACACGGTATATATTACTAGTTTTTTTTTTTCTTTAATTAAACTATTGGGTTTGCACTAATAGGGGTTAATAGGGGGGTTTAGTATTCTAACCCCATACTTAGTAAGTGAATAAAATAAGGAATCTTTTCTATGTCAAATGAAAATTAAGTTTCTTTCCCATATATTTTTCAGAGAGCTATTTTGTCTCTCTCAAAATTTAAAAGTTATTTTTGTTTACTCTTCCTCCTTGCAATGTTTTTATTTTTATTTTTGGAGTTAAATGTATGTATCATATTTTTTGTATATGCTTTCAATTAAATGGATTGTTTATAAAGTATAGGTCATAGGTAGTTTATTATTTAATGTTACCATTTGATTAATAATCCATTGCTATCATAATTTTTTCAATAAGATTTGAGGATGCAATATTGAATTTATGGTATAATATTTTGATCACATTGTTATAAAAAAACTAGATTTCAAAGAAGGAAATAGAGAGTATTTAACTTGAAATTAAGTAAGGCAATACATTTAAAGACAAGTTATGATTTGTAATCCAATAAAAATTGAACACATAACTTTCTCATTTTTCACAAAAGACTACATTTCCATTTACAATATTGGAGTCTATAACATCTGATCCATTCCATTTCAAAATCTATCTTCAACATGAAAGAATAATACAATAGGTGATGATGCAATGGAGAAGTCTCCAACACAATGACATAAAGAACACCTTCCATGCTCCAAATTTAAAATGGCTCAATCACAATGTCCATTCAAAATCTACAAAAGAAAATATAAAACTAACCATGGATAGCTCACCTCCCATTCTAGGTCTCAAGGAGACCACCCCCAAGCTAGGAGAACCGGTAACCAATGGGTGACGTCCACACCTTTCACACAACACACACACAACAAGAAACACCCATCCAAGGTTTGCATATTAGGATTCATCTTGAACCCACAATAAGGGGTGAAGGTGGACTTCTACGTAGGAGATTGTCAAATGAATACATATAATAACCATGTCTTTCCAAGGCTATAATCCACATATATTTTTTCATACATTCTCCTCTTTATCTCTCCAAAATCAAGATCAATAACCTTCATTGGCATGCAAGGGCCCATACACCTTACATTTTTTTTCTTTTTCTCTCTATGAGAAGAGACTACACATTCATGGAGTCCAACTAACACCTTCCCTCATACTTGGCCACTTATTCCCTATCCAAGGGTGAGTAATGTCATTACACCCTTCACAAAACTCCCTCATTCAAACAAAGATAAACACAATAAGCATGAAATCAAACCCAAAATCACATTCCCTTACATCACAACAACACAAAATACATTAATCACATATGCAAGAGAATGATATACATACTAATCTATTTTCTTCAAAAATAAAGAAAATTTTATGGAAATGGTGGAGACCAACTTTCACAAGTGTTATGGTAAAATGATGTTTGAGAAGAGCCTAATCCCTTTTTGTTTCTTTCAATCCAAAATTCTAATGTCTCTAAAAGTAGAGAGTGGGTGAACACCCTCTAACTCTACAAAGGGCCTCTAAAAATACCTCCAAATCCTACCCACCCACCAACATTAAATTTAGAATTGACCCCTAAGTCCTTTGGTTTTCCTTTGTCCCCTAACATAAGTGCGAGATTGGAAAGAAGTGTGGGTTTGGGTAAAAAGTCAAAACTCGCTCCATTTTCATAACATGTGACTAATAGGTTATTAAGAGGGTCACAAATTCCACTAGGACATTCTAGAAGTGTTAGAAATATTTCTAACCCATACCCCTATCACTAAGGTATTTGGATTTTGCTAAAATTGGTTCTTAGGACCACATTTTGGCCTCTAGAAGTTACTAGAAAAAAAAATATTTATATTTAAATAGTCTAATTGGTGGAGCTTTACAAGTTGTTGGAAGTACAAGAATGGGAAAGCAAGATAATGAGAGGGGGGGTGAATTAGAAATTAAAACTTAACGACATAAAATAAATTGATTCACATTTATACATATATGAATTTAACCTAACATCAGATAGCATCCATAACATCAACTATGTAACTCATAACACAGAATTTGGTAACCCAGAAACCCAAATAAGTAAAACTAGGGTGGGGATGACACCCACAAAATATTCACTACTACAGCAATAAAGTGTGCCTATTAGGGCTACAAAAGTTTTGATTGCAACATGCAATCTACTTGGTTAAAGGAATATTCTGTTAAGAACTAAAGATCATTACAATCTACCTTGTTAAAGGATTTCAACTTACAGTAAAGTAAGCACTCGGCTAAGATATTTGAAATGGTCTGCTAAAACCACTCTGTTAAGATATTTAACCTGATACACCTGTTAGAATGTTCCAAGTAGTGATCCTTTGTTATGCACTCAGATGTTGATGACAGATCTTCTCTTTCCAATAACTTCTGTGATCTCTCAATTTGATATGTCTTTACTCTGCTTATCATTGCTTTGTCATTCTTCTTGATCTAGGCTTCTTCTCAAAATTACTTACTGTTCATCTCTCATGAACACACAACCCTTCTCTGTATATCTCTTTCTCTCACACACACACACACCTCTTTTAGGGTTAGAAGCAATCTTATGATATCTTTTTGAATCTGGCAGCAAGATCTAGATCAACGATCAAGATCTATTGTTTATACCTCTAATGCATACTAATTTCTTGATTGGCTCCATGCCATGCATATTATAAAACAATTAAATGCAAAATTAACTCAGCAGATAAATATTAAATGCATACAAATGTCAGCTCAGATCTCATACAAGTCAACCTAAACCATTTACATCAAAGTTTGAATTAATCCTGACATGTATGCAAAAACTATTCTTCTCAGCACTAAACATCTCTGATGCTTGACACTTAATATTCTACTCGGCTTGGCAAGATGTAACTCGACAACCTAAAACTTGCTTGATCTTGAATGTTTAGCTCGGCCACAGTGATTAACCAATTAAAACTGCCTAAGTAAATGACTAAGTGTCGGTAACTAATCATCAACAAAACTTAGGTATTAACAATCTCCCCCTTTGATATTAGTGGAAAAAACACACTTATCATTCCAATGCATTCCATCCAAAATATTGTTTAAGTACAGACTGTACTCCCCCTAGGAATGTACATCATACTACATACAAAACTTTACATAGTATACATGCCTTCAAAAAAAATATATACTTGGATACCTGAACTGATCTCCTTATGTTGTATCATTATCAATCCTATCAGATTCCCCCTTGTTTTTGTCACTGATTGCAGGTGGGGTCAAGTTATACTTGTCCAAAAATTGTTTATGAAGTTGTACGGTAGACTCAAATGCAGAGTCCCAACTGTCCTTGATAGACTTCATAACCTCTATTTTCACTTATATCTCAGTAGGTAGACTTACTAAGCTTTCTGCACTAGAGAGATGAGATTCTCTCTTAGTCAATTAGTTTGCAGATAAAATTTCTTTCTGAATGACCTCCAGATGAGGTATCAGACTTGTCTGAATAGTAATCAGCTTGGTCCTAATATGACCATCTTCAGCCATGAGCTCAACTATCCTCCTTTTTGCATAAGCCAACCTGTTAAAATGTAAGGAGCTAGTGTTAGCATCCATAGTCAGTGAACTTCTAGTTGACTTTAGGTCAAGTTGCAATTTCTCTAAAGCTTGTTGATTATCCTTTGTGAAGAATTCAACATTAGATAACCTCTTATATAAAGAATAAATATTTGTTGCAACTTCTAAAATTTCTACCAGAGAATAAAGCTCAACATGTTTTATTGCAATCTCTCCTAATATTTTTGCAAGTACCTTATTCTTGAATTTTCTCTTAGACCATTGCAACAGTTTCTCATTGGCTTCAATATTGTCATCATTTACCTTTTGCACAATGTGAAATAACTATTCAATAATAGGGGCTTGAGGGTTCTCATCCTCCATGTCAAAATCCTTTACAAATATATATTTTATGTCATGTAACACTTGCTTTTTCTTTTTCTCCCTTTTCAGTTCCTCCTATCTTTTCTTCCTCTTAAGTAGCTCCTGAAGAGTCTCAATATGTTCATAAGACAAAACATTAGGATCCCATGGTGGAATCACAATAACTTCATCTAATGTGACATCTAGAATCATAGACTTCTTCCTCATAACTTTCCCCCTCTTGAATTTAGGTGAACTACTGCTCAGCTTAGTTTTTACAATACCTTTTCCAGATTCAGTAGTTGACACCATTACATCTTTAAGTGCAGTCAAAATTGTTTGCTGATCAGGCATACTTCCTGTCTTAGTTCCAGTGGGAGTTGATGATGTAGAGTGTGGTAGATCAACCAACACTTGCATTGCCTCTTATTCTTTAGGCTCACTATTAGTATCTCTTATCTCCTCACTACTATCTAGAACTGATTTTACAACCTCTAAAATAGGTGAATGTTGTACAATTACCTCTTGTTCAATTATTTTCTCCTTTTTTTATTCATCTTGAGCATCCTTATCCTTAGATTTATTTTGAGTTCTTTCTTCTTCTTCTGTACTCTTATCTTCTTCAGCCTCAGTTTCCTTCATAGGTGATTCAATAGTTGATTCCCTCAGCTCATCCTCACCCTCGGCATACAGATTGCTAGAGTCATCAATTGTCACATCAATTAGACTGTCAATAGTCAGATCAACAATGTTAACTATCTCTGATTGTTTTTGTGCATCTATCCCAGTCTTCTCAGGCTTAGTAGAAATGTGAACTATTGATTTCTTTTGTATAGGGGTGGATTCAATGTCTTTATCCTTTGGCTCAGATGTTCCTTCATCAGCTTTCTTCTCTTTTGAAACAATCAATCCAAAAATTTCCTTCCAAATTTTAGTACTCTGATGTACTATCCCTTCAATACCATTCTTCAAAATAGCATAACCTCTCTGTTTAGGTAAAAATTTGTGCCTATACTCTTCAAAAAAAAATTATCTTTGTTTCTTGGTTAGCTTAGGAATGACTTGAGCTAAAGTGCCTTCTCTTATTTGTCTCTCAGTTTTAAATGCAAATTCCCACTTGCCAGATAGAAATTCATAAAAATCACTCGGTACATTGTTTCCTTTTTCTATAGGTGTTAAATTAAAATTACACATCATGTCTAGTAGAGCTTCCTCAACCTTATGCTTGTCTTCTACCTTCAATTTTTCATACCGTATAAACTTAAAACCAAAGAATTTCTCAAATTTTTACATACCTCATTAATATCTATAGGTATCTTGAATGATGTTGTTGGTATGTTGTTGGGTTCATCAATTTTAGTCTTTTCTTCGTCACTTTCTATATCCAAATGTAGTTTTCTTCTTGATTTCTTAACTTGTAAGCTCGGCACAGCCTTTGTTGCAAATTTTTTCTTTGATCTAGAACTACTTTCTCCAATCATCTTTGCATAAACTTTTGTTTTCTCTACTGGTGATGTGGGAGAAGATGCCCTTGTCCTTGGACGATTTGCAATGGGAGGGGTAACTCTAGGCTTTGCTTTACTCAGCTTTGTTACCTTTGCTACTACTAGCCTCTTCCCTTTTTCCTTAATAGTAATCTCTTCTTCAGATTCACTGACTTCTGCTCCTTGTTCCTCACATCTTCTCCTTGCCCAGCAGATATGTCTAGAGGTGCATCCTCTAGCTCCTCATCACTCAGAAAGCCAACCATCTTTTTCAGATTTTTCACAATCATTTTCCTTTTTCTTTCCATGGTTCACGCCTTAAGATTCATTGAAATCTTTGACTTTGCTTCATCAAAATTTTTGAATCTTTTTTCTTTGGTATCAATCTCCTCTGCTAGGAGTGCTATGATAGTTGTTGATGCTTCATCAATATTAACTTCATAGGGAAATGGCTCCAGCCATGATACCCTAGATGTCACAGCTTGAATATAGGTGTAGTCTGTATCCACTAAGAAACATATCTCTTCATAGTGCTTCTCCACAAGTGAATTGGTAATTTTGGTCCTCAACCTCATTCTTTTTTTTAATTCCACAAAATAACTTCCCATAATACCATTGAAATTATTGCCTAATTGTTGAATACATTCACTAATCTATAAAGTGATGGGTCTGTCCTTCTTCCAAACAATATTTCCTAGTGTAGGAAATGACTTTTGTACATAGAAGAATATACACATTAACAAAGAGCCAAACTTACATGATGAGCTTTTGGCTTTCCTGATTGATAGTAAGTTCTCAGCTAGTTGTGTCAACTACAGCTCAGCAAGGTCATAGGTGTGATTCCTTTTTACTATCTTCTATGCCTGGTCCACGACTATATAGGGAACACTATCCATTTGACTTGACTGATAGAACTTGTGAGAAATCACTCTCACTCCAAAGTCAATTTCTAAAACTTTAATTATAGAGATAGTCATTCCTTTATTGTTCCAAAAAGCTCCTATGTTAGCTGCTATCTCTTCTTTACGTTGGTCTCTCATAGTTTGTTTACCACTGATAATAGGATACCCAATAACTCTATGAATAACATCTTTTGTGATCTTTACTGGTCCATTGTCTAGTGACATATGCATATTATGAACTCATATTAGGACAACCTTAATCCATTCATCCTTTAATTCTATCAGAAAATCTAGGGCACGAGTTAACCCTTTATCGGCTAAATATTTGAATTCATCTTTCAGAACTTGTCATATGATTTTCTCAATTTTCTATCCTCCACTTCACCAATTTTAACCATGTAACAGGATCTAACATCATGAATCATAAGCACCTTTCATGGGATTGATTAGAGGGCTCTATTCAAATCACTCAAAATTGCACTTTCTGGAATGACACAAAAGTTTGGTGGTGCGCATGCATCACTACTTACTATCTTAATTTGATTTAGATCCTCTTCCATTCCCTTGACTGGTGCGGAAGAACTTGCAGCCATAATCCCTTGAATTTAGGGTTCAAAAATGAAGAACAAAGTACCTCAGCAAGAAATCACTTTGCACTGTTCAACTTAGGGTTGCCAACGGCATGTTGACAAAATTATCAAAACAAAATTTGCTAAGATCAAATTTGCAACTTCTTCAATTGCTCTGTGAATGCTGAAAATCATAAGGTAAAAGTGAATAATAGACCGTTCATCCTTATATAGACTCAAAAGGTCAAGATAGGTAAGCATTAATTATTTTTACCCATTAGGTTAGTGCAATCCAGCTGTCATTGGCTGACTAACACAACTTGCATACCACTCAGCTTACCACACTCAGCCATCACAACTTACTCAACCAACCAACTCAGCACCTATAGTGCAAATAACTCTTCTTGGCACTTGTCACAAACATGTCCTAGTACATCTTATCATATGCAGATATGGACTTTGGCACATTTACATATTAGGAACTGATGTAAGATTTGAAATTTGAATGTGTTGACGGGGTTTTGATGACCGGGTCCGCCAATAGTCATAAGTTGTCACCGGGTTCCGGAGAAATTGGCCAACTCCACCTGTAAAGGTTGTTCGAGGGAAATAAATCCTCTGGGCCTTCAAGCACCTAGGTGTTGGGTCACGACGGTGCAGGGCTTGGTTGGGAGAGGTGACTATTTTTTGAGGGGGATAGCTAGTTACTTCAACTCATTTCTCCAAGAGATTTGATTTAGTGAGGGTTTCCAGAATATTCCACACTGCAAATAAAACGAAAAAGATCCTGCAGGGTTAGAAACATTTATCTAACTATACTCATGCCGAAAAGTCTGGAACATCAACAATACTCTGAAAGACTACTAAATACCGAAGAAATACACAACCATCAGTTAGCATTTTATCAGTAGCGACAATAAAGAGGTCGTTAATCTACTTTAACACATTCAGAGCAAAGGACATACAGAATGTCAAAATATGAAATACCATTAACTCGGAAGCAGAGATGATAACAATAGCATTGCCATGAATCCTTCCTTCTTCATTAATGTTCAATCCAGCAAGCACTGGTGCGTGATACAATGGTGGCTCCAAGGGAGCATCTAACTACTAAGAACAGAACA
>MU227201.1:139469-154914 GCA_018584345.1 Thuja plicata | reverse complement strand
GTTCTCCAGAGGAGAGTGGCAACGAAAGGGTCCATCGCATTAAGGTATGTCTGTATGGTAACATCTGGCGATGGGACAAAAGGGCCTGTGCACCTTTTCAGGGCACGCTGGAACCTATGGTTGAATGTTGCGAGAGGCTCATTGGGTTCCTTTCTGATGGAGTTGAACTGACTGTGGGACCAGGCTGGGTCCACATGCACACGAAAGGCAGCCAAGAAGGCATCCTCCATATCCTGCCATGTGTTGATGGAGTTGGCGGGAAGGTTCAGGTACTAGTTCAACTCGCTTTGTCCTAAGGACAAGGGAAACATGCGGGTCACAACATCTTCATGCTGGATCCGGTGTCAATTCATAGCGTCTTTGTATGCCTATAAATGTTCTTCTGCGTTCCGTGAGCCTAAGTGCTCATATCACGGGCAAATCTTCTCCGGGTGAGAAGGTAAGTCGTTGATTGCACCCAGAAAAGTACCCATTGGGGACCCAGCATTTCCAAAATATACAGCCATTGGGGGAACTATATGTTGGGTAGTTTGAGTATTGGTTCCCAGGACCGTCTTGGGAGTTTGAGTACTCAGGGGTATGGTAGATCCCCAGACAATAGTGGCTGGTATGACTTTCGACGTCCGTTTCTTTCGAGCAGGAGGCTTGAGTTTGACAAACCTTCCAGGATTCGGGGTAGACCTAAGGATTCTTTCAAATTTAGCTGGGGAAAAGGACCCAATCCCACTAAAGGCTTGTCTCCTAAAACTACAACTCGGGGAACCCTCAGGAGGTGTAAAATCAGAATCTTGGGAGGGGGATGAGCTCATGCCCTCCTTCTAGTGCCAATTTCTGTTGATGGGGTTTTGCTGACCAGGTCCGCCAACAGTCATAAGTTGTCACCGGGTTCTAGAGAAATCAGCCAACTCCGCCTGTAAAGGTTGTCCGGGGGAAATAAATCCTCTGGGCCTTCAAGCACCTGGGTGTCGGGTCATGACGATGCGGGGCTCGGTTGGGAGAGGTGACTCTTTTTCGAGGGGGATAGCTGGTTACTTCAACTCATTTCTCCCAGAGATTCAATTTAGTGAGGGTTTCCCAGAATATTCCACACTGCAAATAAAACAAAAAAGATCCTGCAGGGTTAGAAACATTTATCTAACTATAGTCATGCCAAAAAGTCTGGAACATCAATAATACTCTAAAAGACTACTAAATACCGAAGAAATACACAACCATCAGTTACATTTTATCAGTAGCGGGAATAAAGAGATCATTAATCTACTTTAACACATTCAGAGCAAAGGACATACAGAATGTCAAAACATGAAATACCATTAACTCGGAAGTAGAGATGATAACAACAGCATTGCCATGAATCCTTCCTTCTTCATTAATGTTCAATCCAGCAAGCACTGGTGTGTGATACAATGGTGGCTCCAAGGGAGCATCTAACTACTAAGAATAGAACAAAAGAGCATTGAGCTCTGCAACTAAACAGGCTAGAAATTACTTTTCTATTTCTTATGGACAACAAATCATCAATTTCGCTGACCCTTGGGAATGGATCGATTTTCCTATTTATACAACTCTCTAACCCTAACCCTAACTTATTGCATTTGAATAAAATACAATATCTGGGGGCCGGTACTACCTACGCCACCCTACAAAAGACCTGGAGACAGAATAGGTCTTCCAGGTCAGAGGAAGAAGATAAGAATATACATCGGAAGAATCGGCCTCGAGAAGAGAGCCGGAGAGAAGAAAGAAGAAAGTAGGTCCCTCTGGGATCGAGGCTACATGCCTCATAAATGGGAAATGCGGTGCCCTGTCTCCAATGTGCCAGATGTACCCTTGAATGGTTCCTCAGGAGGATCACCCTATCAGAAACCAACTGCCGAGCCAATGCCTCTTGATGTATCCAACTGCCCTCTGACAGTCTTAATTAACCGCCTCAAAAAGTGACCGGTCAGCTTCGGGGACCGGGACGCAGATCACTTTAAAGAATACAAAATTGTGGATCTAGGACTCAGGGATCCGGGAACTTACGTCCCCAAAAGAATAAAGAATACTGAATGCTCAAACTTCCCCGGTTCCTGAGGAATGCTCAAGGCTGTTTATTATCACCAAAGGCCTGAAGGAGGCAGAAAATGCCGTCTTCATCAATCTTCTTCAGACTGGCCCTTCTGAATCTGGCCATCTAAACTTGTTCCCCCAGTTTTGGAACATTACTTCTAACCTCGTCCACCATCTTTGCAGCGTCATGGCCTCTGAGCACCACCTTGGTCAACTTAACCATTTTGGCCCCATCTATTCCCTCTGGAGATTGATACCGGGAGCCCACCATTTCATCAAAACCTCCCAAAACTGACTCCTTGGGAGTATAAGTATCTGCGCTGAAGGGATCCATCCCGGAAGCCTTTATTACAAAAGATTTACATAAATTAAAAGAATATTTTACTTTGTTCACCTTTCCTTGTAAGGACTCCACCAGTTTCTTGGTTACCTCTAATGTGAGGTCCAGTCTGGAGTGCTGAGTCTTTACGAAATCAAACGATTCCTCACCCAGAATTCCAGATTCAGAAATTATATCTTCTCCCAGGGTGTGGAGCTCTTCGAGCTCTGCCTTCCATGCCTAGTAATTCTCAGCATCACTCTCCCACTGCTCAATTAGTGCTTCTGCCTGGCGAATAACCTGCCAGGCTGTGTATAGATCCGGGAGAGTGGATACTAAGAAACACCGGATGTTTCCTATCTGCAGATTGGCCCATTCATCAACCACTTGGGATTTCTTCTTCATTACTCGCAGGGAGTCTATGTCGCTCTGCGGTAATTCTTCTGAGGTGGAGGCCTATGGAGGGACAGTGCTGATGGGTCTGGCCAGCTCATAAAACAACTCAAGAAGGTTGGCATTCTTCTCCTTTTCTTCTTTGAGCCTCTGGGCCTCTTTCTCGTATCGAGCCTCCACTGCCCTTGCTGCTTCTTTCAGCAGGTCTACTTCACCCTTCTTTCCTCTTTTGCCCAAGTATACCTCGGTGATATTATAGTATACGGGGTCTGTAGTCACTTCATCAGCATCTGGGGGAGGCGTTGCTACTATGGCAATTGTTTCTCCACCCGGCCCAGTTTGGAGGGTATGAACTGTCCGGGCCTTCTTTGTCTTTGGCGGGGCCTGAGCCAAGGCCATCATTTCAGCCAGAGAGATAGGGGCTGTTAGAGTGGATGGGGCTTTTCTTTTCTTGCTTTCCACCAGCCATGGAGGTGGGAGAGGTGGCCTTCCTACTAGAGTCTGTTCTTCTGATGCTCTCCCAGTGTCCGGCAGTGTTCTTCTGATTCAGGGTTTGGGCCGCTGTTATTACGTGCCCGAAGGTTGCCCCTGGGAGTGGCCCTTGGAACACGGTGGCTGGGGTTACGGTTGTTCTCGAACTTCCAGGTCCGGGTTCCCCAGCAGATGCCTTTGGTTCACTTGGCAGTTGTTGGCCCATTCCCTGACCTTGTGCTGCCTGAGCCCCGGAGACAATCTCCGGTCTCTACTCTTTTGTTTGTTGCTCTTCTTGTTTCGTAGCTTCCTCTTCCAAGTCCCGGAGATCCACAGCCTCTTGTTCTTTCTCCGAGACTTCCATCCCTGCTTGTGTTTTGCCTCCTTGTAAGTTTCTGAATTCATCGATTGTAAATAGATCAAACTCTTCTTCTAGAGGGGGACTGGCTGGGTCCTCTATTTGTTCCGCCTCTTTCTCCGGTTTCGGGGAACTGGAAGAGAGGATCTCCACCTCTTTGGGGAGGGATGCCCTTGGCGCTAGTTCTGCCTTTGGCTATGTGATATGCTTTCTTTTCCTCTGGATGATTAGAGGCAGCCCCGCATCGGCCATTTCTGCTGCCTCCGCAGGATCAACCCGGGTTTCCCTCATCATTAGGGCTGCCAGTGACGGGGAGGAAGGGGGAAAAATTGGCCCGAACATGAGCGGGGGAGTTGCTAGCTTCGTCAATACTTGCTCCCTCATTTGTTGGGAGGCCGCCATAGATTGCTGAAGCTATTCTTGTATGGGAGTCTGCTGCGTGGAGGGGGTCAAAGCTATCCCCTTTCCTTTGGCTGCACCCTGTACAGAAGTCCCGGCTGGTGAAGATGTCCCAGCCTCCGGAGTCGATCTTAATACCAGCGGTGAAGTTACTCTTGATACCGGTCGGGGACCAAGGCACGCACTCCCGGGGCACACCCGCTTGAAATATGTATGACTTCGCTCGACGATTTCCTAAGTGAAGTCCTCAATTGTGTGATCTTCTTGGGTGGCCCAATTTATCGCGGGCAGTGCCAATTTATCAATCCCCTTTTCCCAGTATTGGGGATCTGTGGTAGGGGTGGTGTCAGAAAAGCCCTCCAGGAATCTCTAGAGCTTTAGCTCCTGCATCATTCCAGCTGTCATTCTATCATAATGCCAGCTGCGCACATCCATATCATCCTGGCGATCTGCCCAGAAGTCTTCTATGTGTGCGTGGTGGGGCCTCGAGGCCCGAGGTAGTGCTACTATGATTCGGCCATGCGGATCAAAGTTTTTCCGCGCTAAATAAAACTCCTACAAGTTATAACTTTTAATCTCGTTGTCTGTCTCCTTTGCGGCGGCCAGACTGCAGGTATAGTTCCCACAAGAGATCAGGAATGAAACACTGGTGACCTTCTTGTGGCCCAAGAAGGCATGAAGCTCCATTATTTGTCTGTAGTACTCCAGCAGCACGATATTGTCCCCACAATGTCTGGGTAGCAAGTAGGGTTTCCCGGAGAAGTTGGTGACCCTAATGTAGGTATGCTACTGGAATTGAATGTAGTAGTTCCCATAACTACTTACCAATTTCATCGCCTCCTTAGACAGGCGGTATCTGGCATCCCGGGTGGGCGTCAGCAGATGATAGTAAACGAAGCAATCGTTTACCCGGCAGTAACTGGGGAAGCTGGCCTCCCATTGGCTCTGTGGGAAATGGTCCCACGGTGCCTTTTGTCCCAAACCAAACCCGAGGACGCCATCTGTGAGTAGGCCATTGGAGTGAGGCCTCTGATGAGCCAGGGCCTGAAAAACATAAGAAGTCATGTAGAACCTCTTATTCTCGTTCAGCTGCCGAAACTGGGAGTCGACATGGTTGGAAATAATAGTAGCCCAGTCAAAGAATTGTCCCTTAGTGGACATGGCGAACAAGAAATAGTACATCCATTTTTCAAATTCTTGGGCGGAGAGTTGCCCAAATACCCGTGCCAATGCAATCATCCCCATCTGGATGCTCTTTGAATTCAGAGCGGGGAATGTCAATCTTCATTCTTTTGGGGTCCCTCTTCTGGACTTTGAGCCAGTTGGTGTTTATGTACAACCGAGAGGCCTCCTCCAGCTCGGTGAATTATTTCAAGGAATCTGACCTTGTAACCACTGTAGCTTGATCAAATTGCGGGATGCCCAGGCTGATTTAGAAAGTGGCCGGGTCCAGGGACACCAGTGGAGTGGGGAATCCCGATGGTTCTGCTGGTGCTAACATGACGGCTCGAACAGAGGAGTTATAGTGGGCCGCCAGAGTAAGAACAAGCTCCGGAGACTACACGGAGTAAGGGAAGCAAGCCGCCCGAAGAATACCAGAACTTCCAATGTTAGTAGCAAGTGCATCTCCAGCCTATCATTGTATATGCATTATCTTTACTAGAGCCTGCATTTCTGCCCAAGTCCTGACGCTGGCGTCGGTCATCAACTTTATCTTGGACTCAATCTTCGAGCCCACAATCTCCTCATCCTGCATATACTTCATGGTGAGGGGCAGCTTTTCCAGGGCCTTCTCTATCTTAGACTTTGCCGCTGCCCTGGTCTCGGTTGTGGATGGAAACTCTGGACTTCCGGGAGGAGATGATGCGGATGCTTCAGACATGGTTGTAAAGTGAAGTCCAGACCTGTGAGACAAAGCGACTATCAGAACATATTTATCAAAATAAATCAGTAACTCCAGGGTCTGGAGTTCTTACCACCGTGCCGTTTGCTTTTCCTGAAAAGTTAGTTTTTTGCATAAGTACCCGAAAATAAAAACATAAACTTGGCATTTTCATTATATCTCCGGGTCTGGGAAAATTTGTCACACTGACGAAGGCATGGGATAAATGACGGAAAGGGAGCCCAAATCCTAGAGAAATGACCGTTAGTAAAGAATAATGTGGAAGCAAGTCCACGTGGACGCCACGTGCGCTAGCATTGAATGGATGGGATGGCACTGGCGACAGAGCCAACTGTTCAAATGCATGGAAAGGGAAAGCCACTTGGCCAAAAGTAATTGCACGCATGGGAAATAAATGAGGCTCTGACAGCCTTGATGGAGGAGAGAGAAAACCACCTATTTGAAACCAGCCTTGAGCTGAGCTTCAAACAAGTGGTTTTCTACCTCGAAGCCAACTTGAAGCAAAAAACCAACAGCAAGGGTGACTCGACCAACTCATTGAGCCACCTAGAAGGATATACATAGAGCTGAAGGGTATATACACAGAATGGAGGGATATATATAAGGGTTGCTTACAGAAATATACATATATACATGAGTATACACGCGGACGACTCCCGTGGGAAGAAACTAGATAAAGCTGAAACAAGAATACAACTATTTACATTATGAACATGCCATCTACAAGCTATTTACAAACGATTTACAAACTGTTTACAGAGCATTTACAAACTATCTACAAAATATTTACAGACTATTTACAAATTATTTACATCTGTTTACATCTGCACAGAAGGCGGACAACCTTCTGGCAAAGCCGAGCCACCAGCAAGCGGCAAAACCAGAAAGCCAAAGAAACAAATGAAAACAAAGCAACCGAAAACAACGAAAAGCAAAAATAGAGAAAAACCAGAAAATGAAAGCAAGAAGGAAGAGGAGGGAAGCAGAGAAACCAACCTAAAAACACAGAAGGCGGAGGAAGGAAAGATTACCAGGAGAACTCTGCAACACCCTCGAATCATCAAGCTGTCAAGATCACCACCATGGAGCACTAGCGTACGTCTGAGAACAGTAGAAGGTGTTAAATTTTGATTATCGCAAACCTCTCTGTAACTGCTCTGCTAATTGCTTTGAAAGTCTCTCTATTTCGCTCTAAGTGCTTCAAATATTTTAAACGCGGTAAGTGTGATAATGACAGGCGAGTCTATTTATACCCGTGGTAAAAAGTAATCCTCCGCACTCTGGAAATTTCAGGCCAGGAAAAACATCCAGACTCCAGGCCCGGGGATTCCTTACGATAATGTTCCTAAGATTTAGGAATATCATCACAAAGAATCCCAGGGTCCAGAATCTGGCTTCCCACCAAAAGGCCACCTCCGGGATCTGAGATCCCGAAGGGGAAAACAAACCAAGAAAATGACACACTCCGGGGAAGAAAACCCCGGAGAAGGAAAAGCAAAGAAAAGAAAGACAAGGCAGAGCCGCAACAAAAAGCAAAGCAACGAAAAAAAAAAAAAATTGGGACCCAACATTTTGCACACAAAATGTAGGGACGGGGATGCAGGGCATAACAGAATGTAGTTCCTTACATACCTCTATTTCTTAGTTGGAGATGGTGTGATCACCTAAGCCATTGGATTGGGTGACCTCAGCTTCAATGGATTCACTGGTGCTTAGCTCTATTTTCCTTACCCATGTTTGGTTCATCTGTGCTCTTACTTCTTCAATAGTAGGAGCAGGAACTCTTGTCCTACACTCTTTCTTAGTGTGACCTATCTTCAAACAACTAAAACAGACTAAGAATCCATTCATCCAACTCTTAGATTTCCCTCTGACATGTGTCTTTAAGAAATCTTCAGGTGCATGTCCATATTCTTCACAGTAATGACAACTCTCTTGTATTATAATCCTAGTTATAAGTGTTTCTTCTCTTAGATGCTTTTGTTTATGTCTTTGATGTCCATTTCTTTTTAGCATTGGATCTATAGTCTTGTGCCTTGTGACCATTTTTCTGACACTTGTAACAATAACCATTAAATCTTAGTTTTGGGGGTGCATCACTTGCTTCAGCCCAACATTCATGTGCTTTATGTCCAAATTTCTTGCAATTAAAATAGTAACCATTAAACTTAGGTTTAGGATTGGACTTACCTTTCTTGCTTCAGAAAATGTTTTCTGTATGACCTGGTTTTCCATAGTGGTGTAAAACAAGCTTGTTGTACTTTGTCTTTGCATTCCTCCTTTCACCATTCTTAGATGATTCTCCTTTCTCAGCAGATGTCTTTGGTTTAGTGTGGCCTAATCCAAAAGAATCCTTTGACCTTCTTGATGCTTCCATCAGATTCTCAAAATGAGTCAAAGCTTCATTAGGCTTATTCAACCTTTCATTAAGTTCCTTCTCAGATCTCAAATCATATTATATTTGATTGTTCTCAGATCTCAGATTTATCATTTCCATATCTTTCCTATTAATCTCCTAATTTGCAAGTAGTAGTTGATTTTCCATTTCAACCTGATTGATTATCATCATCTGCACATCATGTGTCCTTTCATCAAGTCTGACAGTTATCACTCTTTTGTCTTCTTCTTCCATAGTTTTTTCATCTTCATCTTTCTTCTTTTGTTCCACTACTTCACATAGTCTCACTATCTGCATTTCTTGTTCTCTTTTCAAGTTTCTAACTTCTTCACATAGTGCATTGTTCTTTTCCAGTAGATCTACAATTGTTTCATTACTCGCAGTAGAATCTTCATTCTAAAATAGATTTGCAGTGGCATCTTCCTGGTAATGAGTATCATTCATTTGTTTGGCCAAATCTTTCCTAGCTATCAATGATTTATTCAATTCCTATCTTTCTATCTCAAGCTGATGTAATGCTAGTTGGATCTCAATCTTCTAATTTTCAATAACTTTTCCTAACTTGTAAACCTCCATCTCAAGATCTGTACTCACAAGCTTATTGAAAGCTTTTGTAAGTGAACTATGCTCTGATACCAATTGTTGGAAGTACAAGAATGGGAAAGAAAGATACTAAGAGGGGCGGGTGAATCAGATCTTAAAACTTAACCACTTAAAACAAATTGATTCACATTTATACATTTATGAATTTAACCTAACATTAGATAGCATCCATAACATCAAATATGTAACTCATAACACAGAATTTGGTAACCCAGAAACCCAAATAGGTAAAACTGGGGTGGGGATGACACCCATAAAATCTTCACTACTGTAGCAATAAAGTGTGTCTATTAGGGCTACAAAAGTTTTGATTGCAAAATGCAATCTACCTGGTTAAAGTTTTGTTCTGTTAAGAACTAAATATCATTACAATCTACCTCGTTAAAGGATTTCAACTTACAATAAAGTAAGCACTTGGCTAAGAGATTTGAAATAGTCTTCTAAAACCACTCTATTAAGAGATTTAACCTGGTACACCTATTAGAATGTTTCAAGTAGTGATCCTTCGTTATGCACTCAGATAATGATGATAGATCTTCTCTTTCCAATAACTTATGTGATCTCTCAATATGATATGTCTTTACTCTGCTTATCACTGCTCTGTCATTCTGCTTGGTCTAGGCTTCTTCTCAAAATGACTTACTATTCATCTCTCATGAACACACAACTCTTCTCGGTATATCTCTTGCTCTCACACACACACCTCTTTTAGGGTTAGAAGAAATCTTATTATATCTTTTCAGATCTAGCAGCGAGATCTAGATCAACGACCAAGCTCTATTATTTATACCTCCAATGCATACTGATTTCCCGATGGGCTCCATTCCATGCATAGTATAAAACAATTAAATGTGAAATTAACTCAGTAGACAAATATTAAATGCATATAAATGTCAGCTCAGATCTCATACAAGTCGGCCTAAATCATTTACATCAAAGTTTGAATTAATTCTGACATGTATGCAAAAAATATTCTACTCAGCACTAAACATCTCTGACACTTGGCACTTAATATTATACTCAGCTCAACATGATGTAACTCAGCAACCTAAAACTTGCTTGGCAATGTTGCTCGACCTTGAATTTTTAGCTCGGCCATAGCGATTAACCAACTAAAACTGCCTAAGTAAATGACTAAGTGTGGGTCACTAATCATCAACAAAACTTAGGGATTAACACAAGTATCTCCAAACAAAGGGGGTTTAATTAGGATCCTAATAAGCTAGGTAGGCTTAGAGTTACATTTCTAACCTTAGTAAGCATGTCATTACATAAACACATAACAAGTGTCAGGTGAAATTGTAAAATAACATAATACAACATTGACATGTCACTAAGTACATAGTGAAAATACCTAATACATACATACAATTTACGGTCACGAATAAAATCACTTAACAACAAGGTTTGAATCTCTTCATTAGATTCAACCTCGGCTTTACAATTTGCACATATGGTTGGTTACTGATCCTCTCATAATTTCCATGGTAATTTTCCTCTACACTTAAATCAAACATCAGTAGCTCAATAAAATTACATATATATATATATATATATCAAATTGCATAATCAATTGACTGAACATTCTACATTTTCATTTAATAACCTTTTCCCATTTCTACACCTAATAACCATAATTGATTGCATAATCAAAATAACATAACATATTCCTCCATTTGAATTAAAATACTAAAATAATCATCATAATGCATGCGTATACTCAAAAGACCATAAATATCATCAAAAAAGTATACTTAAGTAATCATCACATGACATAAATAATACTAATAATATCTAGTCCATCAAATATAATGTCCCAAAATATCAAATCATAATGTATTAAAATAAGTGTATCAGCTGAGCTATGATGGGTCAGGGTGAGGCCTCACATCCTCCCCCACTAGGCATGAACTTTCTCTTGGAGTTCATCAAAAATATATGGGTACTGAGATCTAATATGTGTTGTGTCCTCCCATGAAGCTGTGACCTCATCATAACAATCCCACTGGACCCTAACCTGGTCTAGATCTCTACCTCGAAGTGCAAGGGTCCGTTGGGCTATGATACGAATGGGCTCTAGTGTTAGCTTCCTGCCTGATTCCACCTACAAGGCATCTTAATCTATCATGTGAGTCTCATCGTAAATATATACTCAAAGTATAGAAACTTGGAACACATCATGGATGCGTGACAGGCTAGGTGGAAAAGCTAGATGATATGCAACTGAATCTATCCTCTCTAAGATCTCAAATGGTCCAACAAACCAAGCTGCCAACTTAGATCCCTTTTAGAATTGGATTAGACTCTTGTGTGTTCAAACTCTCAAGAAGACTCTATCTCTGACCTTATACTCTCTATCAATCCTCTTCGTATCTGCATATTTCTTTTTTCTATCATGTGCCTCTCTAATACATTGTCGAATCAAATCCACCTGTTGCTCCATCTCTCTGACTAACTAAGGACCAATAGATACTCTATCCTTGATCATGTCCCAACTACAAGGGTGTCCTGCAAGGTCTACCATACAAGGTCTGATAAGGTGGCATACCTATAGATAAATGGTGCCCATTATTATAGGAAAACTTGACCAAATGTAGGTATTCCTCCCACTTGACATGATGTTCCATCACGTACATGTGCAACATATCCTCCAATACTTGATCAACCCTCTTGATTTGACCATTTTTCTGAGGGTGATACATTGTACTAAATTTGAGCCTAGTACCCAATGTTGTCTGTAACTCCATCCAAAAGGCTGATGTGAACAATGAGTCTCTATCAGAGATGATCTTACAGGGAATGCCATGAATTCTGATGTTATCCTACAAAAAAACCTAAGCTACGTCTCGTGTTGTGAATGTAGTACGCATGGGTGAGAAGTGGGAAACCTTGGTCAATATGTCAATTGTCACCAAGATGGCATCATGGCAGAGAGAAGACATGGGAAGACCTACAAAAAATTCCATAGATATAGTATCCCACTTCCACTCAACAATCTCATGTGTCTGTAAAAGCCCACGGGGGTGGCGGTGCTCTACCTTCACCCTCTGGCACTCTAGGAATCTCGTAACAATACTAGAAATCTTCATTCTCATGCCTAGCCTATGGTACAACTGTCTCAAATCTACATGTAACTTCTTAACACTGGGGTGTGCTGCATAAGGTGCTCGGTGTGCCTCAAGTACAATGAAATCATGCAAATCCCCACTGGAAGGTACATAGATATGTCCTCTATGATATAATATTCCATTAAACTCCAAGGAATACTTTGAATACTTCCCCTCTAAGGGTATCTAAGAACACACCAACTGACAAACCTTTGCATAAAAGGAATCCTCTAGAAAATGACGTAAGATATGCTCTCTCAATTTAGTACGAGTAGTCATAGATGAAAGCTTGTGGCATATCCTACTCAAGGAATTTGAAACCAAATTCTTCTTCCCCTTGATGTAATGAACATAAAAATCATACTCACAAAGGAACTCCATCCACCTTCTCTGTCTAGCATTAAGGTTCAGCTGAGTGAAAATATACTGCAAGCTATGATGGTCAGAATGAAGCTTGAATCTATGACCTGAAAGGAAGTGTCACCACCTCACTAATGCATGAACCACTACAGAAAGATCCAAGTCATGAGTAGGGTAATTAATCTCATGAGTCTTCAACTTCCTAGACTCGTAGGAGATAGGTCATCCATCCTTCATAAGGACTTCCCCTATACCACCCAATGATGCATCTATGCACACCACAAAGTCTGCTAAAGGGTCTGGTACTGCAATTATCGGTGCATTTTTTAGGGCTCTTTTGAGATCCTAAAAATCTCTCTCACACTTCTCTCTCCACTCATGGTGTTTTCCCTTTCTCTAAAGGGAGGTGATGGGGTGTACCAATCAGGAAAATCCTGCAATAAAGCCTCTGTAATACCCTGCTAACCCCATAAATCTCCTCACCTTAGTGACACTGGTGGGTGTTGGCCAATCCACAATGGCTCAAATCTTTGATGGATCTACTGAGATCCCATTTCCTGATATAACATGACCCAAATAATGTACCTCAAGTTGGAAGAATGCACACTTTGACAAGCTTCCAAACAACTAGCTCTCTCTCAACCTCTGCAAAACCTGTCTCAAGTGCTCCTCATGATCCTTCTCATCAAAAGAATATATAAAAATATCATCTAGGAACATGACCAAAAACTTATCCAAGAAGGTACAAAATACTCCATTCATGAGGCTCATGAATATTGCTTGAGAACTCATGAGGCCAAATGGTACCATGGTGAACTCCTAGTGACCATACCTCATACGAAATGCAGTCTTGTGGATATCACTCTTTATAATCCTCAACTGATGATAACCTAAATTTAGATCTATCTCAAGAATACTTGAGCACCCTATAACTAATCAAAGAGATCATCGATCCTAGGAAGTGGGTATTGGTTCTTAATAGTTACTTTGTTCAAGTGTTGATAATCAATGCACAACCTAAGTGATCCATCCTTCTTCTTCACAAAGATCACTGATGTACCCCAAGGTGACACACTAGGTCAAATATGCCCTTTCTCCAAGAGCTCCTCCAGTTGAATCTTGAGCTCACTAAGCTCATGGCTAGTAATCCTATATGGTGCTCTCAATACTGACTCAGCTCCTAGCACAAGGTCTATTTGAAAGTCCACTGCTCTAGGTGGAGGCATACTAGGGAGATCTGAAAAAAATACATCTGCAACCTCCTGTAGGATAGGAAAATCATCGAGGGATGGCTCCCTCTCTGAATCCTCCTCTCTGTTACTAATGGTGATATAAAATAGCTAACATCCCTTTCACATACACCACCTAAACTGCATAGAAAAAATCATACAAAGAGATAAGGGTCTCTACACTCTAGAGATCACCCTAGGAATACCATGCTCATCCACACACTCTATCCTCTTTTGTCGACAATCCATCTTGGCATTGTGGGCATAAATCCAATCCATGCCAGGGACAACATCATATGAACCTAGAGGGTAATGTGTAGATTGGACATCATGGACATGTCCCCAATTTGAATCTGACAATTTTGGACCATGAAACTAACTGACACACTGGCTCCTAAGGCTAACTCTACCTCCCAACTCACATCATGTCTAATTGCCACTATCCTGCAATGCTCCAATACATATGGAGATATAAAGGATTCATTAGCTCTAGAATCAAATAAAATAGTATCCATACTACCTTGTATCATACCTGGGGCCTTAATAACTATAGCCTAATGCTCGACCAAGTGGTTATCAACCGCTAAAAAAATTTTGTGGGATCTACCCATGGGCTCTGAGGTAGCCCCTCTCTGACCAAAAACTTATTATCCTTTTGGGCACTCTCTTGCTATATGACCCATGCCACCACAAGTGTAACATGGCCCTCTGGTCTGAATATATACTCCCTATGTTCTAGACTTTTGTGGTCCTCCAGTCCTACTGGAACCACTGTAACCACCCCTAGAGGACTACTGAGTCCTAGCTGGCTGTGCCTGAGGGATCCGTGTCCTTTGATCCCATTTAGGATCCTAAGATAGCCACTATTTGGGCTTAGATCCCTGATAACCCTATGAAGGCCTCTATCTAGAATCTTGTTGAGATCTCTACTACTGAGACTGTTTACCCTTTGTAGACACCTAAAATTGACCAGGTGTTTCTTAATCATCCAAATCTGCAAATCTCAGCTAATTGCCCTAAATCTCATCAAATGCATCAAAATGGATCAAAATCAATTAAATGGACATTTATCAATCAAATTGGACAAAATGAAATTAAAATCAAAGGATTAATTAATAATAAAATCAAATAATCAAATTTAAGCCTAAAAGGGATCAATCAAAATTATATAATTGATTTTAATCAATTAATTGTATAGTTTTAAAATCAAAAATCAAATTGAACCTATTCCCCTACATGGATAATTTAATTAATTGATTGAATTAAATAAATCCTAATATTCTTTCAACATAATTTGAGCAACCAATAGTAATTGAGAACACAAAGCACATGGATCACCCATAAATTTGAGTCTCAATCACTCATTTTTGAAATTGAATCTTCATCACTCAAATTTATCTCTTTATCCCAACCTTTGAGATAAACATTTAAATTGTCTCCCCATTTGAAACCATCTCACAGCCGTTCACCTAACCAAGGCTTAATCATGGTCAATTCACTCTACCCCCTAGCCTTGGGAATTTTCTATAAATACAAGCCATTTTGTAACCATAAAGGAACCTAGAAAATTTGAATGCATTAGCATCATTACTATAGGCAATTTGTGAGCAATTGAGAGCATATTGAGAATTTTAATTTCAAATTGATCATTTTAAGAGTATAATAATGAGCATTTGAGTTGCAAAGCACACACATCTTGCAAACTTGATCTAGATTTAGGCATTTGTGTATCAATTTCTCATTCTAGGATTGTCCTTGAGAGAGATTAAGGCTGAGAGCTCTTTCAACAAAGCTTAGTTAGAGAACCATGAGATGTCATGGATTTTAATTGCAATTCTTTAGGCTAAATTGTT